>NJDC01001914.1:74930-98733 GCA_002245475.1 Calephelis virginiensis | reverse complement strand
CCGATGCGATGCGGCCCGGCCCGTATCAGTGGGCTTTGCAATGCGATGCGCCCCGGACCGACACGCTTCGCCCCGTCAACAGTGGGCGCTATCCATAAAAAGGCGCTAAACGTCTTATTAATTAATGTGGACTAAAGAGTAAAATTAAGTTGATATTATAGTCTGTCACATTGTAATAAAAACTATAATACCAGGTTGAACCTTGAAGTAATTTACTCCGTGTTTATTAAAAAGTCGATAAACATCGTATTGATAAATGTGAACTAAACAGTAAAGTTAAGTTGATATTATAGTCTGTATCACATTGTAATAAAAACTATAATACCAGGTTGAACCGTGGAGTACTTTACTCCGTGCTTATTAAAAAGGCGGTAAACGTCTTATAAATAAATGTGGACTAAAGTCAGAGCAAAGTTAAGTTAATATTATAGTCTGTATCGCATTGTAATAAAGACTATAATACCAGGTTGAACCTTAGTGGTCTATAAATAAGCTAATATGTGTATGAAGCTATTGTTTAAATCTATACGTCGAAATTTTAATTTCTTTTTTACAGTAAGTATACCGAGTTTTTTGTAGAAATGTCAACATATCAAGAGAGGCCCTCTCTTAATATGTTGACATAGTTGAAAGTTTAAATATCTTAAATAGTCATTTACAATATTATTTTAACACAAGCTGTTGCCTGTGGCGTTGCCCGCATGGTTAATTGGCCCACAGGAACATTTTGTCGATACAAAATCTATCCTATTTGTTAAAACAAGCTATTCTCCATGTATGTGCCAAATTTCATGAAATCGGTTCAGCAGTTTTTGCGTGAAGTAGTAACAAACATACAAATTCTCGCATTTATAATATTAATAGAATAACCGACTCCAAAAAGAAAAAGGTTCTCAAATCAGTGTTTTTTTTTGTATTTTAGCTCTTATTATCCTTTTTTCATAAGCTAGGTCATGATTCCGAGTAGAGACAGTAGAGAGACAGGTGGTTTTTGAGTTATATTTAATGATGTATATTATATGTCTATCCTGACGACGTTATTTATGACAATGACTTACAAGCTCAAGAGTCTCCGGAATAGGCGTGTTTGTATGAAAGGTAAGCCAAACAGGTTTTGTCAGGATCGTGAGGTTCGGCACTCGATACTCTCTGCCTAGCGCGTAAGGGACTTGGCGTGAAGATGTGTATGTATGTACTTACAAGCTAGTCGATCCCTCAGTTCCCGGGTGGGGGCAACATCTAATGCTGACTTCCCGTGGCAGTTGAGCAAAGTGGGATCTGCACCCTCGCTTAGCAGGAGCGAACACACCTACAAACAAACAAGTATTGTAAGTATCAAATAAGTGTGAGGCTCCCAGGTTTAGCGATTGCCATTAAACATCACCAGGCTATCCAAATCAATTTAAACAATATTTACAAATGACAAGCCAAACCGGCGAACTTCGTATCGACATTTCTAGCGGTTTGCATGGATTAAAGCATTGCTTTTCACATTTTTCGTGCAGTTTTACTGGTTTTTTTTTTGCATAAGAACCTTTTCCTGACAATAATTAACACAGTAAAATTGTATTAATTAGCAAAATTGGTGCAGTCTGTTTAATTCGTTGGCACTCTACAAAAAAACCTCTGTATGTTATCGCCGAATTTCATACTGCGTTCATCGTAATTTTTGTTTCGTCGGCCGGTACATCTTTAAGCTACATCTTTAGCTGTGAGCTAGCTTTTGAGTGCCTTCACGTAAGGAGATCTGTTACGCTTCACAAAAATTATGCCATAAAGGAATTTTAATTCTTACTTGTTTTCTATTGTATTAATCTACAATATGTTTGTTACATATTAGCAAATAATGTATGCCCGTTTATTTGATGCTATGTGTGGACAACAGGAGCTCACCTCGAGCCTGGCCTTGCTGGCGGCCTCATGCAGCGGCGTGAAGGCCCAAAGGTCGGTGGCGTTGACGTCCGCGCCCGCCCGCACCAGCAGTTCGGTGACTTCGTAGTGGCCGTACGAGCACGCGTTGTGCAGGGGCACCAACCCACTGGAATTGGACTTTATCTTCACACCCATACTAATATTATTATCTTCACAACCAGGGCACCCACGACTAGCCGAAGACACTAAGTCCCACAATGTGATAGGTGGCAAGCCTGTCGCCAACCGGGCACATATCGAACCCCGGGCAACGTTAATTTTATTAGAAAATTGGAAATTTACATTTTCTATTTTTTTTAACCCCGGAGCTCAAGAAGTCAAGTCTGCCGGACCGCTAGACCACAAAGGCGATTACTAATATATAATAATATTATATATTGAAAAGTCGGTTTGTCTGTTGCGCTTTGATAGAAGAAGGCGTTCCTTTGCGGAAATCCATACTTAAATCTAAACAAAATTATTTAATTTGTAAATTTTCCGCCAAAAAAATGTATACGTATTATGGCGTAAAAAAACAGACAAAATAGTGCGTTAAGAATGAATTGGGCTTACCGGAAGCTAAAACTCCCAAATACATCCAGCTCGCTTCGGTTACGAAGCGAAACGTACGTTGACTTTTTAGTAGTATGTGTATTGTTGGTGCTAATAAAACAGTTTAGTGGTGTGTATTTGGGAGTTTTAGCTTCCGGTAAGTCCAATTCATTCTTAACGCACTATTTTCTCTGTTTTGTTATGTCATAATACGTATACATTTTTTGGCGGAAAATTGCAAATTAAATAATTTTGTTTAGATTTTTGAAATATGATATGCATATATCTAAAGAATCGAGTTCAAACATAGGCTAATTTAGTTTGAAAAATCAACCTCCAAAGTACTATGATAAGGGACGAACGACTGTGTGAAAATCTTAAATATCCTATACTGACGAAGTCGCGAGCAAACAGCTAATAATATTATAAATGCGAAAGTCTTTCTGTCTGTTGCACTCTTAGGACTAATCCGCTGTACAGATTTTGATGGAATTTTGATATGACAGCATAGACGACGTTGTTCTGTGGTCTGGGGGTAAGGTCGAATGTTCAACTGAAGGCTATCCTCTTCGGATCGGAAAATGACAGTCACTATAGAGGTAGGAAGAGTAAAGGCGGAGCATATCTAGGTAGCTGGGCTAGAAGCTGCGCAGAAATCTCCTGAAAGTGTTATTGGTAATGAATCTTACATGCTGCCAGACAGCAGGCCAAATGGTCTGGACAAACAAGGGGCATTCGCCAATCATGGCCTCTAAAAGCTGCAAAGAATACTAGCAGCCTTTCGTCGCTTATATTACAACACCGCGAATATGCATTTTCGCTATTTTACGTTTGTGCAAAGTCGACAAATGATAGCATTGGCCGTAATACAATTTATTAGCCGCTCTATTAGGATGTTATAGGTTGAAAATACGTAGTATTTGTTTCTTTATCCGGTAAATTAAAAAAAAAAGCGTAACGTAAAAAATGCATATTCGCGGTGTTGTAATATAAGCGACGCTTTGTCTTTGGCCTGTACATCACCACTTCAGGAAAAGATGCATGAGTCAAGAGTGTATGTACTTGTTTATTTTCATCACCAGTGATACAAATACCACCAGTGATCATCATCGACGCTGCAATATACAGTTGAACCCTTTAACCTTCGTATGTAAATCATCACCTTGCATCTGTAGAAAGTGCACGACTCTGGAATGGTGGTACCAAACTATTCCCATCACCAGTGGATGTGAAAATGGCAGAAATGGTCATCACAGTTGTAACAATAGTCGTACCCCTTATCCTTGGCATGTACATCTGCGCCCCGCTGCAACAGCAGACGGACGGCGCGCGCGCGGTTGTACCCGGCGGCCAGGTGGAGCGCGGTGGAACGCCGCCCGTCGCCCGCGTGCACGTTCACGTTCAGCGGCGTCAGCAGCGCCGCTAGACGCTCGTCTGCGCCGCCCCGAGCCGCTTCTAGCACTTCCGCGGCGCAGTATTCACCTGGTAGACATAGTATTATGCTAGCTTTGTTCGATATTTTGGCAAGTTAGACGCCTTTTAAACTAAACTTTCTAAAACTGATATCCAAAGAAAAATGCCTTATGTAGATGAGGTGACAGCAATTGCGTGGGGTCCCATTTTAGACAGTGTTTAATTAAACATTTGTTCAAAGAGTGTTTAATTATTATTTTTTTGCAGTAAGACGAAAAGTGTTACACTTACAAAATAACTCCAATATATTTTATAAGTATTAAAATATTAGAATTTTATTAAAATACTAGCTAAGCCGATAGACTTTCTCCTGTCCTAACTGTAAAGTATATTAATTTTTTTGTACAAAAATTCCTGACAATAACTATCACAAAAAAAGTCAATATTGGTCCATCCATTTACGCGTGATGCGAAGACCAAGGAAATTGGGAATCATTTTTATATGTAAGATTGTGGATGTTCTGTTATTTTAAAAAGTTTGAGAACCTCTGTTCTAAATTACAAAACTTACCGGTCAAAACGGGTCTTGTTGACGAGTCTGCCAAGTCCAGTGGTGTTTTGCCCTCTGTGTTCCTGATATTCGGATCAGCTCCGTGCTGTAATAAGGCTGAAGCAAAATATTTTGTATTATAATAGAGGGTACAAGACAAAATGAATTCTGGCTAGCGACAAGTGTAACATTCAAGCCTAAGCTTAGAAACCGCGTTGATCAGGGTTCCTTTGCAAAATAGACCATCTGCCTTCCTGCCAGGCAGCTCGTAAAAGGCGAGCATAGGATTACCGTCACTAACACCGTGACATCTGAATATGTGGTAGAGTTTCGCAGTGACTCACCTGGATTGGTACCACCGCCTTACCTACTCCTGCCGCCATAACGTCATGACGTGTTCCCGTTCGGAGGGTAAGGTAGCCGGTCAACTTACTTTTGCTCAACGTCTAACGTCCCGGCCTCAGGTTGGCAACGCACCATTACCACCTTTGATATTTCTAGGCGGCGTAAATTTCTTACTATCAGGAAATCCGTCTTCTTGTTTGCCTTACAATATCATAATAAAAAACATTTTTTCAAAAGTGAGACCTAAACAAATAAGGACAGGGGTCTCCTGATGGTAGGAGACAACTGTGGCCTATAGTCATTGTAGATCTTTGAGATGCATTGGTTTCCTTTGGCCGGTTAACCTTCCATTCGGACCAGAACATGTCAGAGTTATTAACATGGGAGGAATAGGTAAAGCGGTGGATCTATGACCAGCCAATCTGCACCACAGCAATCTACTACCAATGAAATATTATTAACATCTTTGGTGTCTATAGATAATTATGTTTGAAGACTTTTTTATGTAAGACGTCACAAACGAGTGTGCATAAGCACAGGGGGTAGTGGTAAGAGACAACCATGGCCTATAGACACCATAGATGTGTTAGGTGCTTAGCTGTCATTTGACTGGGGTGTTACGCTTATAATGCACGTTAACAGGCTATTCTACCATCCGGATCGGAAGATGACAGTATCATTATAGCGGCAAGAATAGACAAAGCGGTAGATCCATACCTGGACAAATTGCTGCACAGCACTTTACCACACCAGTGAAACATTATTAAGATCTTCGATGTATAAATTACTAATCTAATGCTAAAACTTTGGATCCCTTTTTACGAAAATGCGAAGGACGCAGGAGCATAAAATTTGGCACACTTATAGTTTATGTGTACAAGAAGTGCAGAACGCTAATATTTTTCGATAACAATACTTATAAAGAGCATTAAATCGATAAATAAAACATTACATACACTACCATGCATTTGACACACACAAACAAATATATTGATGTTGACGATAAAAGATCACAGATGGCGGCTGGCGCACTAACTTTTCAGGAAACAAAGTAGTTGGCCTTAAGAAATGAAGATGGCGTTCTTATCAACAAGATATTAAAATTTGAATATTAAAATATTGTTCTGTTGTTTTGTTTGCGACCACTAGTAATATTATATACACTTAAAATTTCACACGGAAATGATAGGAACTCGCCATTGTCAGCATCTATGTCTGAAAATC
The DNA here is from genome assembly GCA_002245475.1 of Calephelis virginiensis. NCBI lineage: Eukaryota > Metazoa > Arthropoda > Insecta > Lepidoptera > Riodinidae > Calephelis > Calephelis virginiensis. The sequence continues at coordinate 92,738 of NJDC01001914.1, read as the reverse complement.
GCTTTCTAGCTAAAATTACTTGAGCGATCGATTAAAATGTAGACATGGATTTTTGACTATTGTCGTGTCAAATTTATTGTAATCGCTTCAGTGGTTAGTATCAAAAGAGTAACAAAAAGACTTTTGCATTAATAAATAAATAAATACCCCGGACAATTTACACAAATTGAATCTAACCCCAAAGTAAGTCAATTATATGTTTGTGTTATGTGTGTTACTTAATACCAATACATAGAATTACTTATACATATAGATATCAAATAAAATTCAACACCCAGACCCAGAAATCCAGACGTCTAAATGTTAATAACGCAAACATCTGCCCCCACACACAACTGCTACACAAACCCGAGCTTGTTAGTCGGTGGAGTGAAGGTGAGCGCACACTTATCCTAACCGAACGCGTCGAACGAAACGCATTTTAGAATTCTGTATATGAAATCTTATAAAACCTCGCACACTTCCAGCGTCGAATTATGTGGTCGATTCTTGACTTTGATTCACTCGACGCGTTTGGCAAGGATCGATCGGCTTTCACCATTAGACGTGTCCGCTAACCCCTTGACGAGGTGGCCCTTTTTAGCATGTTATATTGATGGTATAAAAATACCTACCGATGCAAACATCAACTTTCCCCTTGGCAGCGGCTTCGTGTAGGGGCGTGTACCCCCAATTGTCTCTAGCGGCGGGGGGTGCCCCGGCGGACAACAACGCTCGTACAACATCTGCGTGCCCGAACGAGCACGCATTGTGCAACGGCTGGAGTCCCCCCTCATCCCGCGCTTGCAACGCCGCCCCACCCGCTATTAATATCTCTACCACTTCCCTGCGACCGTAACCTGAAAACATTTTAATTTGTCAAACAACAAAAAAATAAAGGATATTTTCAATGCAATGTCTTCGATTTTGATTTTTTTTTATGATTTTGTAAGGCAAACAAGCAGATGGATTTCCTGAGTTTTCTTTGTCTGTGGTCTAGTGGTGCGGCGTCGGACTTGACTTCTTGAAGTCCCGGGTTCGATGGGGCAACACAAAAACTGAAAATGAGTATTTAAAAATACATCTGCCCGGGATTGGATATATGCCCGGTTGTCGATAGGCTCACCACCTATCACATTGTGGGATTTAGTGTCTTCGGCTAGTCATGGGTGCCTTGGTTGTGCCTCTGCCTAACCTTTCGGGGATATGAGCGTGAAGACACTTTACTTTACAATATAATAACGTAGATTAGATTTTAGATATTTGCGACAATTCACCGTGATTGTTACCAATTCCTGAAGCAATGTCAGTATTTGCCACTGTTAAGTGTTCAAAGTTGGAAATTCATAGCACACAACATGATTTATTCAGAAGACCAGTTTTCAAATAATTCCCAGATGAATCTTACATAAAACAAAACTTAATTTCAAATATTGCAAGTCAAAGACGATTTGTTGAGACCAAGTGTGATGTTATTAAAGCTATTGTATTGTGTTCAAGGATTTCATTCTCTTATCACATGAAAGAACTTCATAATTACATAATTTACACTAATTTTACCTCTTATAGTTCACTAAGTATGTTGATGGATCAATTGGTCTGTCAGTTTGCACTTTTTGTTGAATTCCTTTACGGGCTTTTGTTTAAAAGACACTATTACCTACTGAAGCCTTTTAAGAGGTTCCACTCTTTCTTAGTCAACTAAATGAAAGAGGTATTTTTATTTTAGCACTTGCCCTGTGCTTGGGTTAAACTTCTATAAATTTTAAAGAAAAAAGAACTACCCATGTTAATGGTAAAAGAAAGGCATTAAAAATTACGTCACAGGACTTAAATCCTCAGCAGCTCAAATAGTTAAAGTATTTGTCGGCTTGAGACTAAATGTTTCAGGTTCTAATCCTGTCTGGAGCGAAATTTTTTCTTTCTTAAAAATTTATATAAGTGCTCATACAAATTTAATTCATAGTGCTTTGGTAACTTCCTAAGCAAGAGCATTAATATTCTAGCCTCTGAAAATATATCACTGCCATCCTAAACATTTATGTGTACTTCTTCAGAAATAAATAAAAGTGTCTTTTTGTAATATTAAAATAGCCCCGTGTTTTCTTAATAGAATAGACCATCTGCCTTCCTGCCAGGCAGCTCATAAAAGGCAAGCATAGTCTTACCGTCACTAACACCGTGACATCCTACTAGGTGTTCGAGTTTCACAGCAACTTGCCCGGATTGGTACCACCACCTTACTTATTCCTGCCGTCAGTGCTTGCCGTTGACGTGTTTCGCTTTGGAAGGTAAAGTAAACTTGCTTTTGCTTGAGGTCTAACATCTCGTCCTCAGGTTGGCGACGCACCATTACCACCTTTGGTGTCTCAAAGCGGCGTAAAAATCTTACTATTAGGAAATCCGTCTGCTTATTTGCCTTCCAATATCATAAAAAAAGCTGTTTCTTGCCACATGAAAACTGTCTGTCTGTTTGTTCTGACTAATCTCTGAAACAGCTGGATTGATGTTGATGGGTCTTTCACTGGTAAGTAGCCGATGTAATAATGAATAACTTTCATTTTAGAACAATTAAATAAATTTAATAAAATTTTGTTGATTTCCGTGAGGACAAAGTCACAGCAACTAGTAGACAATATAGTATTTGTTACCATCAAGTGATCCGTCTGGTTGTATCCTATAAAAAAACCATACAATACAAAGAAATATTCAATTATGTTCATGTATTATAAATAAGTTGCTTTTGGCACGCAATTGAAACTACATAGGAGTAGTATAGTTCATTCACATTAAAATACAGTTATTATTTTAATCAGAAAATGTTTCAAGTTATGATCTCACTTATATGATAAAATAAGAAATTAATGTCTATGTAAGATAATATTCTTTAGGTAATTTATAATTCAGGTGTTTTGTAATTTTTGCAATTATAATTACATTGTTAGATATTCATTAAAAAATAATTAATTTAAATAACTAAATATTTTTGGAATTCTGTTTCTTTTTTTATTTATTAAGTTGATTTATTTAATCCAGATCAATAATCTGGCCTAATCTAGTCTCAACATCAATGCTCGCCACTATTGGGTGGCAGATTGAAAACTCAGGGTATGTAAGACATTTTCAAATTAGTGCACGAAATTGAGGCAGGATATTTTGCTTAATTAACTGAAATAGTAAAAGCAATTAAAAAAAAATAAACTCATAAACAAATTACAGTCCTTTTAATGTTCCGCAAAAGGACAATGAACCCCAGAAAGAACCTATGGCAAACAGCTGCCAGCACTAACTTTTTTGCGACAATAACTATGGTTTTAATTAACTTACTTTTGTTTATGATTTTTTTTATTATTTTTTACGTTTTTAGGTACCTATTCCGAGTTCCTAGCTGGAATATCGTTAACTAATTCGAGGCAATGTTGTATAACTAAACAGGTTCCCCCAGGGAGAACTAAATATCTTTAATATGTGAACATTTATTGTAAATATGCTGCACATTTTCTAAACTAATTTTGAATTATCACTATCTTCTTTCAACTAAAGTAATATAAAGAGATAAAACATATTTAGTGCTGTCAGAGTAGTTTGTACATTTTTACAGACATCTTATTTATTCCTCAGAAAATGTTGATTCAAAATATCACAAGTTGACATGTCAGGACCAATCTGACTCTTGTTAAATGTTCCATCTCTTTTGTTTTTGTATTATTGAAAAAAGATAGTATATACCTAAAATAAGTTTAGTTGGTGTTCAGTAAAATTGACACAGCCAACAGGCAACATCTAGTAGAATTATATAATGAAACTCTCAATACATGTGGGTGTTACTGTGTATAAAAGTAGCTTGGCAGCTCTATCATTAGATTTCAAGGCCTTAGAAGATTTCTCAAGGATGAAAATTGATATTTTTTAATGAAACACCTAAATAATTATTTACTAATAATATAATATGTACATTTACTATACGACAACAACAATTCACTTTATAAATTTCTGTGTCATTACTTTTTCAAAAGTCAATAGAAATTTAGAGGGCAGGGTAAACAAAATATTTTTGAAATCTTCCTTACCTTTTCTTGTAATATGTCAGTTTAGTTTTTAGTTTATTAATAGTAGTAGTAGTCATAATATCAAGCTTTATTTAAATACCTTACAATGTATCATAATAATTGTGTTGGTAGTAATGGAATGAAATATAATCATGAAGAACTTAGTGTATTATTTCCTTGTTGCTGTCAAATCTCACTAGATGAGCTTGAGTAACGAAGCCACCGTTTTACTCAAGACCCTGACCTGACATGACTTTGTACATAGTGACTAATGACTGTATATTGTATAAGAATTAACTAACTTGACATTGGCAAAGTAGTCGTGAAAAACGATCGAAAGCCATATTTATAAAAGAAGAAGAAGAAGAATGAAATATTTATGGGAAAAGATGAAAACAAAAGGCCAAAATTTTTAGTAAAAAAATTATGAAAATTAACAAATAATATTGTATGTTTCTCTAATAAAGCTGGAGTACATTTATGTAAACTAGATGTTGCCCATTAGTCAAAATTCAACCATATTAAATTTTAATTATAAGTTATTTAATATAAATTATTATTACAATATAATGTTCAAACATTATAAAGGTTCTATTAATTATCTATTTGATAAGAGCGCCATCTTTATTAATCAAGTCCAACTACTTTGTTTGCAAACATGAATATAGTTTGTGCACCATCTGTGACATTTTATCGTTTTCAATATTTTTGTTCATGTGTGTCAAAAGTGTGGTAGGTTGTATCATTTTATTAATTGATTTTTTGATCAGTTGATTCTGATTTAATGCACTTAATGAGCCATATTATCAAAAAAATATTAGCGCTCTGCACTTCTCCTACACATAAGCTGTAAGGGTCCAAAGTTTTTGTTTCACAAACTAATATTATGAACAACTATAAACATATGTTTAAGGATTTGATAAAAAGAAGCTATGTACTGTCTGTGTACTAAACTGAAACTGACAAGGGCAGTGATAATTTTAGACTTTAAATAAAATAATATACCAGGTCAAATTATACAAATTGGATCTAACTCCAAAGAAAGCCAATTGTGTACTTGAGTATTTGTCAAAAATACTAGTATATAATAATAATAATAGGACACTTTATTCAAACATTTCAATTTGCTTTATTCTCTTGATTTTTGTTGATGTGCTAAGTCTGTCTTTTGTGGATAACGCCTCTTACAACTTCCTGAACTGAACTCTAATGTTAGCTGTTCTAATCCACAAGCTGCCTGCCAGTACCTTGATTTCATCAATTCAGTACATAGAAATACTGAAATATATAACACCCAAAACCGAAATTTAGACATCTAAATGTTCAATGCACAAATGCCTGCACCTGTTGGAAATGGAAACAGAAGGGTCCAATTGGTTAATGGAGTAAGAGCTAAAGTAATTAAGCTTTATAAGGAAATACAGTAAAATTGGGTTTACTTTGGTATATAAAAATATCATAAAGATTAAATGATATGGTTCAAAGATATACAACTTAAAAAACTAAAGATAATCCAGATTTTTTCCCCGTGTTGGTCCGGGTTCCTTTGTAGAATAGACCATCTGCCTTCCTTACCAGGCAGCTCGTAAAAGGCGAGCATAGGCTTATCTTCACTAACACCGTGACGTCTGACTAGGTGGAAGAATTTAGCAGCAACTCACCCGGATTGGTACCACCGCCTCACCTACTCCTGCTGCCACAGCGTCATGACGTGTTCCGATTCGGAGGGTAAGGTAGCCGGTAAACTTACTTTTGCTCGAGGCAACATCCCGGCCTCAGGTTGTCAACGCACCATTACCACCTTTAGTGTCTCTAGGCAGCGTGAATTTCTTAACATCAGGAAATCCGTCTGCTTGTTTGCCTTCCAACATCATAAAAAAAAAATTGCGGCCAAAGTTTCCTCTCATCAGAACTACCCTAACATTTGACACTTGATACACTCTGCATGCCGCATAAGGGACCTAGCATAGTGATATATGTATATAAATGTTTAACTACCCTTATAAGAATTTATTACAGGATTGTTTACTCATTGTTGCCAACCTATGGCTGTATTGCCTCTTACATAAGTTTACTGTATACCCTTGCCACCAAAAATATTAGAAAATTGTGCTAAGTACTTAAATTACACACCAGGAATAAATAAGGAACCAGTACAACCCAGGCTGTTGTCTCAAAGCTCCACCACTTTAAAATAGTCACAGATGCAGTGCTAAAAGTAATGCTCACCACTTACTGGCTCTTTTGTAAGCAGTTGAGTTATATTCTATAATGGAGCACATAACTTACAAGTTTACAGTGCATCCTTTTCGGGGAGCTATTAGATTGTTAGGTCTACTACTTTTTAGTAAAAACTAAATATTATGTAGGTATTACAATCTAAGGCAGACTTGATTGCTGCTAGTTTATACATACACAAACATTTCCTTTTTTGGGCATGTGTAAAAAGAACACAGTTATGACGTTTTAAAAATAAAACCCTTGAAATGCGCAAATAAAACATTAAAACAACGAACCGTGACAAATTATGCAATTCTCGAAACTATGCCCTTTCACTTTGTCATTGTTTTTGTATGTATTTGTTTGTTTTGAATATGTTTAATTGATTGTTAGGTACCTGCAGCGAAGTGTAAGGGTGTCGATTTCCGACCAGCTGTGTCTCTAGCGTTAACTGTTTGTGGTGAAATAAGTTTTTTTACGCGAGCTGCATCACCTATTTTGCAAGCTTCGAATAAGTCACGCAAAGGATCCGTCGGTGCGGGCAAGGAGTCTAAAGCCGACCCGAGCATCGAACGGCGGCTAGACATAATTGTTTAACACATTTAACAAAACGTAAATCTTCATACAGCCATATTTGATAAATAAAAATAAATTTAAGAATTACGAAAACACGTACTAAACAGGTAGCAGCTGCTTTCCGATTTTTGACAACTAAATTGTTGCCATATTCATATTTCATTTCCATCTTTTTAGTTTGTTGTTAGTTTGCCTCTTTCTGGCGCCGGTTAAATACACAGGCTACCAAGTCTTCCATATTAATTAATTCATAGACAGTCATTAGTCACTATTTACAAAGTCTTGAGTAAAGCGGTGGCTTCATTACTCAAGCTCATCTAGGGAGATTTGACAGCAGCGAGGAAATAGCCAATACACTAATTTCTTTATGATTATTTCATTTGTGCACTTTCTCTGAACAAAATTTTATAAAATGCCACCAAAATTGACCAATTTCACTCAATATAAACACGAAATTCAATAATTATGAAAAAGTTATGACCATCTTCATTCACGATGGCGCCATAACTCTTCCATTTTTTTAATTTTATTTATTTCCTCCACATGCGACAGGCAAAGACGAAAAGCCATGCTGCCTTTTCAATTAACAAAATTGTTTTTTTATTCAAATAGAGGTCGATTAACATTCTTATCTTGTATCACCTCTTTGTTTTCCATAGACATTTCCTTTTTTAAGTTCAGAAGTTCATTCAAATCCTTGAATACATATTTAGTTTGTAATTACTTGAAGTTTTTATATAATATTTCTATACAATAAATTTCATATTCTTTAATTTCCGACTATTTTCATACAAATTATTATATGCAATCATCTTCTTTCACGACAGTGCCAGAACTCCCACGACTATGTATGCATTATTTTTCCTTTTATCTCTTATACCAGATTTATGTTATGTAAATAAAGTAATATCTAAATATTTTGTTTCTTGTGCTGATTTTCTCTTCAATATTCTTTCTTGGCCAGGTCTCTGCCTCTTCTGTCGTTGTTAAACATTGAAATATCAAATTTTTTCATTACTGTCTTACACTAGTACAATTTATTTACAGAATTACATGCACATATCATTAACCAATATTTACACATTACATTCATTCATTTACTTCTTATACATATTCCTATTTACTTCTTAAATCTTGGAGATAAGATGGAACCATCGAAAGCGCATCTCCCCTTTCGAGCGTTTCCGCCACATAACAATATTTCTCATATTGTAGTCTTTGATATTACTATGGAGGGTAGAAGTCCTCCTCTACCCTCCATAGATGTTATCATGATGTTACTCACCGAACTTTCCGCCAACCTCACCTTATTTTTTAATTGTTTTTTTTACGTTCATGAGTTCCTTTCTGGGACCGGCTAAGACCTTTAGGCCATGCTGCCATTTCCTCCCAAATTCATTTCAGTCATGTCAGTGTCTGAAGTAATTGAGTTATTCGAGCTTTTTTATGTGACATTTGGTGGCAACTAAGAAATACACTGTACAGTAATTTCTTCATAAATATTTCACTTGTGCACTTTAACTAAACAAAATTGAACAAATTGCCACCTAAATTAACTAATTTTAATGATAATTTACAAGAAGTTCAATAATTACGAAAAAGTACAATCATCTTCTTTCAAAATAGCGCCAGTCAAGACCAGCAGCGAGGGTGTAGTGTGATGTCTTGAGAGTTTGTGTTTAGGTTGGGAGGGATACGTTTAATCTCAAGACATAGACATTTTGAAACGACACTTGCGAACATAAAAAGATATATTTTTTCGTATAGTATAAAATGGTCCAATGATAACACTATTATTTTAAAAACTTTAAATTACCTAATGCATAAATACTCATGTCATATTTAGGCACTAATAAAAGTTGGAATAAATGCACATAGTTACCATTATTTGCACGAGGAACTAGAAGCCGCTAATTGTAATTATAAGTTACTCGAACAAGTAAGCCATTATAAGTATCTAGGTTTAGTGATAGATGAAAAAATTAACTCAAAGAAGCACATAAAACAATTAGTATGTAACAATAATGGCAAAACTTTGCATTATAAAACATAATATTCCTTAAATCACAAATGTACAATGCACTGGTAGAAAGTATCATGGACTAAGTAGCTATGGTAAAACGTTCAGAATATATTTGGACAAAATTGAACTGTTGAAGTTACAAATTTTAAAAACCTGTAAACCTGTAAAAAAATGAAACTGGGCAATTTTGACGAAGATAGTTCCGTGCACACTAAGACAGGACAAATGGTGCTGGTCGTGCGGCAGCTAGTTTTACATAAGCTGTATGTCTGCCGGCTTCGTTCTTATAACAGTGAGGGGCGCCTGTGAGTGGTGTTTGTGGTTGGATTCATTCTCAAAGTTTTTATGTGATAAGGCAGCAAATAAGAACATGACTTTTCTTATGGCAAAAAACAACCGTGTGGCCGATGTTTTACGCCCATATTTTTGCAAGCTTACCGACAGCTCTACCGTCTAGACCGGAACATGACATTGCCATTATAGTGACAAACATAGAAAAGGTGATAAATCCATATCCTGACAAGTTGGAGCACGGCACTTTAACAACAATGGTCTTATTACTTGGTTTTTATTTAACATCTACCTGGCAGGAATGCAAAATATAGTCTATTCTTCATAGGAGATCTGTGTGCCTAATGTGAGTTTTTGAAATGATTTACTTTACTAGCGCGTTAACGTTTAACGACCTTGATGTATGGAGTTATTGTCAGCGCCTCTAGCGGATAGTCGAAGCAACTATTTTATTCCATACATTTGGATCGCCAAACGCGAACGCGGTAGTAAAATAAATTCGTGCGAAACTCACACTCAGCACACACGAGAAATATATATATATATATATATATATATATATACATANTACATATATAGTTATCTACATGTAAATTATATGATTAATTTGTAGATTAGTCGATATGTAAACGATTTGTGAATGATGCTATCGATTTGCTTCTAAATTATGTTGATTTTATCTGTTTACAACATAATATTTACGTTTGTTTAGGTTTATCAACTAAGTGAATGGTAGTAGCTACGACTAGCAACACAAATTAAATTTATTATAATCTTGAAAAATTAAACATATGATTTTGCCTTCGAACATTTCTAGTTTTATTGTGGCAAATGATCAATACATTTTCAAACTTTTTCATTTCTCAAAAAAGCTAATTTTGAGTCTATGACAAATAATAATCTGTTGACAGTTGTTTGTGGCACGATAGTAAGTTGACGAAATCAAAATGGTGTCTTTCACGGGATAGTGAATTAATCCGCCGCACAACGAAATTCCTTGAAAAACAATCGAAGGACTGTGATTCTTAATTTTTGGTTTCGGGACATTATTTGTGAACTAGTTACAAGTGTTGATGTGTTGATTTGCTTACAAGATTATATTGGAATATAATTTTCATCATTAGATTTCGAGTTTCCACAAGGTATGTCTCCTTTCACTCGTATATTTTATGGGGTTGATTTGTTATTCTTTATTATCAACCTTCTATATTAGGGACTATGTTAGCATGAGTTGACATTGGAAATGCACATCAAATGTATTGGATTCGATATTTGCGTTCGTAGTTTCTTCTCAGTAGGTGAGTCAGGTGAGACAGGTTTACTATGTGTGCGAATCTAAAGCAGCATTAAATTTTCACTTTTTAAACTGTTTACACAAGTATTAGTCACTATTCTAATTTCATTCATTATCACTTCATTTCCAAGCAGTTATCTATTCAAACGTTCGAGTTAACTAATTAAATTAATAGAAGTAGCTGCTACAATTTCACCTTATACAACTAGATTTTCACTTTCAATAGAGTGTTTTATCTCAAATACTTAAAGTGACACAAATGTTAAGAACATGTTTAATGTGATAATTATGTTAATCACACCATAAATAGAACATTAATGCTCAAGGATAATGCAAATTTCAATTATAAAAATTAACAAATTAATTAACCTTGTAATATAATTTTCTAAACAATTAGAGAATAGGTTGCAGTAAAATTTGATTTTTTTCTGAACTAGCAGCGCCCACTTGACTAACAATTATGCCAATCTAAATATTTGAAATTCATGCAGATTTAGCACAGCTTATCTATAAACATATAAAAAAAAGTTATTATAAAATTGCAGTTAACTGTATTAGTTGTAGGATCCAGTTTATTTCAATTTGTGGAAATAGCAGTTATTTAAATCTTAAAAATATTAGTCTATCTTCAATGGGTGGTTTTGCCATAGTGCCAAATTATAAAATCATTATAAATTGTAGTCTAAGTAGTACTGTGGAGTGTTATCTACATTTGTTCTATATTTTTGTGTTAAAGAATATTAAATATACAACCATCTGTATAAATTTATGCAACAACAATATTTGTAGGACTTGAAATATAGATTTTTTTACTATATAACTCTTGATACTTTTTTTGTCATTAGTGAAAGCCAGTAATCTGGCTTTATTTGACACTTGTATTTTAATTTGTATACTCTTGTAATCAATTCATTTCCAATTATGAGCTACTTAATATTTACATAGTGTAGTTTACTATGTAAAAATTTCTTAACTATTCTCAATATCTAAACATATTATCAACTCTGATGTTCAAAATTAGTGATGTATTCAATTACTAAATATGAAACAACAAACATGTTCTTACATTTTACTTCAGAGCTTCAGAAAGTGACATTATTAAATAATTTGAATATCAAATATTGACATTATAAAAAAATTCTAAAGTGGGACGGAATACCTTTACCGAAAAAGCAGACCCATCAAAACATAATAACAATAAACTTGACATACTGTTTATTAAAGTAATTAAATTTAATTTTTAGTTTAATTTATTTTTTAATTATAAATTGTAATCAATAAAAAATGAAGAACACAAGTTAAAAATATTTAAAATTTTCTTCAATGTGCTAGGTTTTTCACACAGATACATCACATCTGTGCATGTTTCCAAAGCTTTCTCTAAATGTAGGCAAAACTCATACCTGACAAGAGCAAACACTTCTTTCAATTGTTTGTGTAAATATCTGAATATTGAACCATTTATGATCAACTTCCTAAAGCAAGCAAATGTTACAGGAGCAATTATTTTTTCAGTGAAATGTTTGAATGTTTTTATTTTTCCTCTTACTTTGTTTTTCCTTTTTTAGCAATTCTGTTGACCATTATTTGTTTTCTGCTTTTCCATATATTTTGTGTATATCATAGTGGAGTGTTAACATATGTATATTTTGAATATGTGTCTATAAGTGAGAAACCAATTACAATTAGCTTACTGATTTTTTTGATTACTATTTAAATTGTGTAACTGCTGTTGTTCCTCCATACAAAAGGCAGAATAATATTTTTATTAAAAATATCAATAAAATAAATTTGATTATTGAAATATAATTTTGTGAAAAAAGATTTAAACTAGACTACAATTCCAAAGGTAAGATAAGATGTATGTTGAAATAGTATTAAAATGCTCTTTAAAGGTAACTGGGGCCCTATCATGAATGCATATAGCAGTATTTATTTCCATCTTGCTAAATGTTTGTTTTTATAAGCAACTTTATAGTATACTGCTTTATAGTCTTTCTCCGATGACAGATAGTATTACTGAAATAATACTGTTTTAGGAGCTTATGATTACCCCCCTAAAACTAAATAAAAAATGTAGCTTTAAAGTTACAATGCTATTTATTAGTTTTGCTTTGGACTTGAATGATACTCATTCCAAATAATAATTTTAATGCAGAAACTACAGAAAGCCAGCTTCTACTTTCCTTGCTTATTATATACATTCATAATAGAATTTCACAAAGTAAACCATTAAATATGCATTATTAATTATTTATATAGCTTGTAATTCTAATAACAACTTGTCAGATTTTAATCTAATTTAATTGTATTGTTGTTAGAAACACTAGCTTTCCAATAAAATAAAATTGACAAAATTGCTTCATTTAGTAAGAATTTATTAGACAGCACATGTAAATAAGAATCTCAGACAAAAACCTTTAAAGCTTAATTAATTAATTAATTTTTAACGGCTAAGCATCTGCCCCTTACAGTATTTTGAAAGTGTTGTAAGGGGGTCAGATATTTTGTTTGCTGTTAACAAATGACAAGCAGATTATATTTTACGATAGGGTTTCCTAATATGCTTAAGTAAAACTTCATAAAAAATTGTTAACTCTTTTAGTGAAAGCAAACAGAATTTAACAATTGCAATAATAATCAGGACTTGTTTAAATGATAATAAGACTTGTTTAAATGATGTTAAGACATTATCTGTATAGCATAACCATTGTGAGACCTAATTCATATAATAAATTTTTCTCAAAACCATTTGATAAATGTAGAGATAAGAAACGTAACAATCTTATCTTGACACTATCTGAAACATTCCAGTACTCTGAAAACTAAGATAATAACTAGAATACGTATGAAAAATAGGTGAAAGCATTATGACATGTAAAAAATAGGCCTAGTTCTAGCAAAATTAGTTTTCTTCAATAAGGCCTCTTGCACAATTTGTTTGACTCTTGTACTTTGCTACAATATTTTTTATGAGAAATGAAACAAAATCTACAATGAGAGACAAAAACCACAAATAGAAATATAGTAGTATGTTATTCTCATGTTATTTACTCTCCAAATGACCACAATGACAAGTATGAGTATTATGTAGCAGAAATAGGAAAAGCAATGCAGCTTACCTACCATAAGTCTAACACACACACACACACACACACACACACACACACACACACACACACACACACATACGCACATGCACGCACCCTTTTCATACAAAATCAACGGTTTAGATGACATCTAAATCTGGTGTTCAAAATACATTTTAACATAATTGCACCCATTTATTGTATGCAGAAAATTGTATTATTTTTATGAGCAGTTTGTTGAAAAAGACACACATTGCAAATGGTATGATTGTTTTTTCAGAATTAGAAAAAATCTTTATTCACTTGAACCATAGAAGTGGTATTTGTGTTGTGCGCATCAACATTTTTATAAACTACCCCCAGATGGCAATTTCAATCCTAGGTGTAGTTGCATGCTTTTGCTTAATTTACAACAACTTTCCTTACTAGGGACATTATTATACACAGGAACATGTAAGATAGTGGCACCAATAATCTTAATAACAGTGTTTTATACACAAACTAATGCTTGCCTTTTATGAGTTGCTCAATAAGAAAGTCTGTGGTCTATATTCTTTCAGTGAGCTCAGGACCAATATGGAGTAAAGTATATAAAAGTAAGTTTTTTTTATGAGATCTACTACTTACTCTGTGCATCTCTAGTTCTCTTGTAGTGGTAAAACTCGAAAATTGTCTGACAAAGATCACTCATTGTCTGGTAATGAGATCATTAGGATAATGATAAGATATTAGGTGATCTGTAAATGCTACTGTTATTTTTAATTCCAATTGTAAATTATATGCTCAAAATTCAACCACTTCATAAAAAATATACTTATTGGTGCGTGCAATGTGCTTAAAAAGGAGTTACAAAGTATTTCCTTAACATAATATATTAATTTAACATATGCTTGTACATTCAATCAGCTCACAACATAGCATGTAGAAATAATTTCCTTTCTTTGCTATATTGACACATTTGTACTTGTGTAATATATTATTTCTATACAAAGTGGGAATATAGTTAAAAGGACTGTTGTTGTGCTGTAATTGTTATTCAACCTTTTGTAACTTTGTATTATATAAAAGACAAGTTTAAGGTTCAAGCACCTTTTATGTAGGTAGAGAGCAAAAGGACTTAAGAATGTGTATGTTTGAAATATATGTATTAAAAAAATTTAGTGAGATAAATTTAGTGGTGTTATAAAACACACCATCCCTAGTATTGGTCTTGGTTGCTTGTTATTGCTTAAAATTTGTATATTAAGAAAATTAATGCAATTAATCTAATGTATTGTTGAAATGGCATGCTCAGCTGTTTAGGTCATTTGGAAAGAATGACAGATAAAAGAATGACAAAGCAGATATACAATGCGAATGTGGATGGATGTAAGTACCTGGGGAGACCTATGTTGACATTCCACTATCAGATTGTACGGATATTATCCGAAGGTGGTATCAAGAGTCTCCGAAACCGGCGTGTTTGTATGAAATGTTGTTTGTATGTGAAGGAAGCCAGACAGGTTTTTCAGGATCGTGAAGTTTGGCACTCGATATTCTCTGCCAACCCTGTAAGGGGCTTGGCGTGAAGATATGTTTGTGTGTATGTAATGTATTGTTTTTACTATTTACCCAGCATATTTCCAGTTTTTCTTTTCTTTAGATCCTTCTTCTAAAACTAACCAGCACATCAAAAAAAAGAAATGAGTGAAATTGGTCGATTCGTTCAGGCGTGATGTAAAGACAGCGCGAAATGGGGATTCATTTTGAAATGAATGAAAATATATTAAACACCCTACATATAACATTTTTTTATTTAAAAACCATGGTTTTCATTACATGGTGCAATGTTAAGATACTAAGAAAATTTTATCACTACTTAAAGTTTAAGATGTATAAAATGTGCAGAAGTTGAGTTGCCAAGTCTTTAAGTAATTTACACATTATCGGATAATAGAAAAAAAAAACATATCAAAATATATGCATATTGCAAACACGTTGATATAGGCTTGCCGGCAAAAAAACTCAGAATAATGAAAACCATTTTTTGAAAAGTAATAAAAATATTCATTTTATGATTTTTTTTTGCAATTCAAAAGGAGTTTTTCCATTCTTAGTTTATTATAAAATATGTTTGTTCTACTATCAGCGTGATGTAGGTTCGGATCTTCAACAATCTACGGTGTAGTTGTGGTTACACTGTCCCATTTGTAATATTTGTATATCTGACTAGGTGGTAGAGTTTCGCAGCGAAATATCCGAATTTGTACCGCCGCCTTATCTATTCCTGCCGCTATAACGTCAGCACTTGCCACTGACGTGTTAAGATAGCCGGTACACTTACTTTTGCTTGAGGCCTGACATCCCGACCTCAAGTTGGCGGCGCATTATTACCCTTGGTGTCTCTAGGTGGCTTGAATTCTTAACACCAGGATCAGGAAATTCGTTTGCTTGTTTGTTTTCCAATATGATAAAAAAATAAATTGGTGTAATATAATTTTATTATTTTATACATAGAGTAGAAACTTCTAAGTATGAACTGTGATTATATATAAAACTGAATTTATTATGACATCATGACAGGAAACAATGATCATTAATAAGATGTGGTAGGTTCTCGGTCATTATAATTAAATTATAAACTAGCTAGTTGTTAGACAGGAAATCTTTGAAATTAATATTGAAATGTGTGCCAATTACTTAATCGTTACATATAACTTTATCGTTTAGTTGTAGTAAACGATAGTTTGTTATTTGGCCAAGATAATGGCCTCTCCACACTCGCGCGCGAGTTGTTACTTTTTTATGAGTGACTGCTGTGTTGTTAACCTCTTTGTTTTTTTAAGTTAAACATCTTTAGACGCGTTACTAAAAAATTATAAGAGTGAAATTATAAGAGTGAAATTTTAAGATCCTATAGTACTATCTATCATCGGATAAAGACTCTCTTTTAAGACAAACGCCATAAAATTGCTTTTAAAAGTGGACATTTAGCATCATGGCAACAATACATACATGAATCAAACATAAAAAAAATCTCTGAAAAGATGGTAGCCACATTGTATAATCCCAAAGAATATGCGTGAATATCAAATCTCAAGCCTTCACGGCTCTGTTTGTGAATCAGGCGGGAGTCCGGAGAGGCCATTAGAAATATTATGCATTAAGCATTTGCTTGCTCGTATAAATATTTAGGACTGATTTCACCGATCATATTGAAAACCGAGTTAAATAAAACTAAATTTAGTGTAAACGTGTTCATTTTTCGGTTGTGATCGCGTTCATAAGTTACTGCAGTTCTTTTGAATTTGACAAAAAGGTACAACCACCCACGACTAGCCGAAGATACATATTCAATCGTCATTGTATCCTGAAGGCTGAAATAAATATATTTTTTAAATTTATTTAGCGATGTTAGACTATTTTCAACTCCCGACGCAAGAAGAGGGGTGTTATATATAAGTTTGACGTGTTTGTCTGTCTGTGGCATCGTAACTCCCGAATGGATTCTGTGATTCAATTTAGTATTTTTTTTATTAAAGGTAACTTACGTGCGCGTGTTATTGGACATGTTTGATGAAAATCGGTTGAGCCGTTTAAAAGTTGTGGGGAGTGAAAGTGGTGTGATTAACCGATTTTTTTTTATTTTTTAAGGGGAAATTAAGTTCTTGTGTCGGAATTTTTTAATGTTTAGTTTAATAGTTATACAATATAGACGTTTGAGTAGAGTACCTAGAGAAACTCGCTCCACTCAGCGGTGTATAATTATAAAGTTTATTATTTTTATTTCAAGGAAATAATAAAAAAAATCTGTAAGCTGGACAATAAGAGAAATTTATTTTACTAGCTGACCCGATAGTCGTTGTTCTGCTATACATATTTTTCATGTGATTTTAGAAAAAAAAATAGTGGTGAGTCACCCTTATCACTTAGTGGTATGAAAAATAGATGTTGGCCGCTTCTAAGAATAAAAATATGTTTACAAAATTTCACGAAAATCGGTAGAGCCGTTTCGGAAGATTTCAATCACGCACACTTACGCTTACTTTGGGGTTAGATTCAATTTGTGTAACTTGTCCAGTGAAATTTATTTATTTAGATATGTTGTCTGTTTTATAATAAATAGTAGTTTCACGCAGCTTCGCCTGCGTTACTTGGCTTCTACTACACCGATTTTTATGAAACAAAGCCTATGTTACTAAGGGTGAAAGAATTTTTGAAATCGGTCCACTAGTTTCGGAGCCTATTCATTTCAAACAAACAACCAAAAAATTAATAATTTCCTCTATGTAATATTAGTATAGATAA
>NJDC01001914.1:52040-64217 GCA_002245475.1 Calephelis virginiensis | reverse complement strand
TTAGGCAGGTCGATGATCATGTTAACAGAGAGCTTACATTATGTCTAATTGGGTTACTGCGTTGTTAGTCGAGATTAACACCTAATTTTGCTAGAATCGACTCATTTTTTTAAAAGTATGGACGTTACGATACTACCCTTGTATAACGGTACTACTATTTAAATCATGCGCTTCGACTTTAAACTTTTTATTCTTTTAACACTTGATATTTTTATTTTTAAATTGGCTGACCTAATCTAAATTTAAGCGAAATTATTAATTATGTGTAACAACTCTATATAGATATCTTTAAAATACATTCGGATTTCCGAAGCTTGACGAATATAGCCGAAGCGCTTAATTTAAATAGTACTGCAAGTAGATTATAATTTGTGTCCGATTGATACTGGTTTTTCAAAACCAGAACCGAACTGCAAAAACCGACTCCTTTTCATAGAATCACCGCCCACCTCCAGGTACCACGTCGCGGTTTGATTTTTTTTTTCAAAGATAGCCAATGGTTCCGAAAAGGTCCCACATAAATTTTACCAACATCCTACTAGTAGTTTTTGAGTTACACTTTATATGCATATTTTTTAATTATCTTGACGGCTTCATTATTAAGTGAAAAATGTAAGCATTGATAAATTTAAAATCGGATCGTGATAAACATAATACCGGACCACTTTTGAATTATGAACTATCCTTAAATTATGGTACCCTATAAAAAAACATCCAAATCGGTTGGCTATTGACGAATAGTCGCGTAACAAACATACAGTCCAGTTGAGAACATCGTCTTTTTTTTGGAGTCGTTTAAAAATTTAGCAATTTCTGTTGCATTTTGTATAATTTTGTTCTGTTTAAGTGTAAAATGAAGTAAATTTCTTACACCTTAGATAGCCCAGTTCTTAAGTTGGCCCATTATCAATATTTTGTATTTTTTAAAGAGTTTAAGTTATTAACATGTAATTTAAACTCTTTCAAACTCAAAATTTATTGCCATGTTCCGTAAGTAGTAATTAAAACTCTAAGTTCAAACTTTAAAAAATTCAATATGTTGAAATTGGGTCACCTTAAGAAGGGGGCTATCTTAGCCGCTAGTAACTTATTTGTGAAGAATTTAGTGACTCGTGTCTATTCTGAATGTTGCCAAATCTCTTTCGATGATAATGATGCTACCACTTACATGAGCCTGACTGATTATGACGACTTATGACTTATTTTGAATAATTTAATTCCGAAACATCATGCCATAACTTGATTGATACAAATGCCGAAAAGTAAAAAAAAATACTTTGATAATAACAATAGTATATCCTATTAATATTATAAATGCGAAAGTTTGTAAGTATGGATGTATGGATGTTTGTTATTCTTTCACGCTCGAATGGCTGAACGGATTTGTCTGAAATTTGGAAGACAGATAGATTGTGACCTGGATTAACATATAGGCTATTTTTAATCCCGATCGCACACCGGGTTTCTGTGAAAACGCGGGCGAAGCCGCAGGTAGCAGCTAGTATTTTATAATAATGACATTATAATTTATTAGTAGTATAGTTAGATTCGCCAGATTTGATACCGCTGTCTTACATATTTATCATCGTCACCATGTCAGTGTACTTCGCTGTTGTGATTCAATTCGAAAGGTAGGATAAATTAAAACTGCAAAAAAATTATCGACCGTGCTTCAGGTTAACAACGCACTAACGCTATCATTGAATGCCTGTGTTTGCCTTTCAAACCCCTGAAAATAGTTCAAACGCTTGATATTATATGGATGTAGCTAGGCAGATACATCTACAGTAGATGCAGGTAATGGTGACACATGTCACCGAATACCCAGTCTACCTCACAAGGGACTTGGCGAACTAATATGTGTGTATAGCTTATGTGTAATTTGTGGTGCCAGTGAATCATTATTATGCTGGGTTTAAACATGTTAAGCTGTCTCTCTTGACAGATACTTGTGTGTTTGATGATAAAACAGTAGGTAGTAAAATATAACTTGCATTATCAATGATTCATGTGGAGGCTGGTGTAATTGATGAGTGTTAGCGGTTATACATTTAACTCACTTCAAAATGAAGTGGGTTAATAATTAGTCATTAAACCATAAGCCCCACGTCTTGGTCCTTGTCTGCTTGGTAGAATACCATCTGCTAAGCAGCTTGTAAGAGGCGAGTACAGGTTAGACTATAGGTAATTACCAGCAAAACCATGGCAATAGAGTGCTGTGCTGTGCCTGGGTAGCATATTGACTCTGTCATCTTCGGGGTGGAGGGTACTGAAGACGGTAGACTTGTAAAGTAGAACTTCTATCCCGGCGTCAGGATGGCGACGCATCTGTGTCATCCATGATCTCTATAGGCCACGGTTGTCATTACCATCAAGAGGTCTTATGAACAGAAAGTTAACTTGGTGGACTCGGATTAACTTGGGGAAACTTAGTAATTAAATTAGGGTTGATTTTTTTACACATAGGCATGATACCAGTGTCATTTTAGACAGATAGGGTACCCGGTAGACTTAAACAATTGGCCTGACACCTCGGTTACATAACATCTATGGTGTTATCTCTCACCATCAGGAGATATGTGTGAAAGCCTCGGGGCTGTAATATGTATAATACCTTATAGTATTTCTTTGCATCAGTTTAAATATATTATTCTAACTTGTGCCATACCCAAAAACCCTCATTTATTTTAATAGAGATTTTCTCTGAAATATTGTCACTTTATAGCCTTGTGTTGTTTGTTGAGTGCTATTTTACCATGAACGTTTAGTGATGATAATGTTACATAGTTTGGTCATACTAATACTATGAAGCACTTAATACTAACACAATAATGTAAATAATAGTGTAGCAACATTTTATAAAAACAGTAACTGAAGAAAATGTATATCAAGATTCATAAACATCTTGCAAATCTACCTAAAATGCATGATTTTTTTTTTCACTAAATTATTAAAATAGGCTTAAGTACATTAAGGGCTACTTTTATTTCTGGGTTTCCGGGTTAAGTATTCACTCTGAACTAGCTTTGTACTAGGGTTAAATCGCTTTTTATTTTGCAGTTTTAATTATAATAAAGTTTAACCAGAAACATGCCAAGTGGCCCTAACAATAAATTTTTAATCTTATTTGTATGTTAAAAATCAAAATTGGTTTAATATACAATTTTTTGCCATTACGTGTTCATGAAACATCAGAACACACTTTTCAGTGTATGGACACTTGGGCGGAAGAGAGTAATATTTTCTTAAGAGTGTATCTTCTACAATCTACATCCATTTTATAGAAGTCTGAGTTTTTGTTAATGTGTTAATTAATGATTTCTGTAAACTTGCACTATCGATTTAAAATAATTATCGTCTTAGGAATATCTGTGGGGTTACTATTGAATCTCGATTTATGCAAGATTGGAATTGGATATATTCAACGAAAAAATTTAACAAATCCGACAAAATAAATTATATAGGATTCATTATTTTTTCTCGTCGATTATTTTTTGACTCCTGGGAGACCGAACCTCAATTTTTTCATGATATTGGAAGATAAACAAGCAGACGGATTTCCTGTGGGTAAGAAATTCACGCCGCCTAGAGACACCAAAGGTGTTAATGGTGCGTTGCCAACCGGAGACCTCGAGCAAAAGTAAGTTTACCGACTACCTTATGCTCCGAACCGGAACACGTCAACGGCAAGCACTAACGTTATGACGGCTAGAATAGGTAAGATGGTGGTACCATTCCGGGCGATTCGCTGCGAAACTTGACTACTTTGTTAGATGTCACGGCATTAGTGACGGTCGGCCTATGCTCACCTTTTACGAGCTGCCTGGTAGGAAGGCAGACGGTCTATTCTGCAAAGGAGCCCGGAACAACACATGGATTCGTAGATAACTCGATAGTATTGTTTTCAAGAGTACAAATTGACTCGAATCCGATTCTAATTTCTAATTTTGCATGAGATCGAGATTCAAGAGTGACTCTACTATACTGTTAAGAGCTATTTTCGTATCATGTACTGGTACAAGGTCATAACTAAGGTTACCTGTGTTTATGCAAAGTTTATAGATGTCCTTCAATTGAGTGATTTTATAACATGTGACGAAATAATTTTCCGTAATAACTATTATCATCATCGTTTCAGCAATTTTTTATCTAATGGGTAATCCGTTTTGATTAGTACCAAAGCCTGTTTTGCGGTGCCGTAACGTTGCTGCTCACTACGATCGTGTTTTTAAAGTTTTTTTTTATTTATAGGTCCATGCAGAGGCGAGGTACCAAGATGACTAAGGACGGTTGAGGGGCCAGCGCGTCGGCCACCGACGCGCAAACAGTTACACCATGTCTTTCTTTAATAATCTTAAAAAGGTAATAATAAATTTTGTGATATCGATTGGAGAGGCTCAGGTTCGATTCCTGGACAGCTGCACATACAGGGTTACATCTGAAGCACCAGACAAATTTTGAGAAACGATTCAGAATCGAATACTTTCGATCTATATAATAACTAAAAATGGAAAAAAAAATCAATTTATAATTTTTATCCGACGCAAAATACAAGATGCCTGGCTATAACGTAAACAAAGCATTGTACTGGCTCCCACTAACCGCAGTCGCACTCGCAGGCTAGTGACGTCATGACTCGTGTCTCGTACTATGTACGACATAGTGTGAAAATAAGTGAAGCATTTTTGCGTAGTATTTTAATTGAATATTTTTAAATTACTAGCTGTTACCTGCGGCTTCGTCCGCGTTTTCTCAGAAACCCATTGTGTGATCGGGATTAAAAGTAGCCTATATGTTAATCCAGGTCACAATCTATCTGTGTTCCAAATTTCAGATGTATCCCTTCAGCCATTCGAGCGTGACAGAGTAACAAACATACACACATCCTTACAAATTTTTCGCATTTATAATAGGATAGGATATGTATTACAACTTGCCAATATTGTTTAAAACGCATTACAATTTAAGCATTTAACACCTTATTTTTAACTTTGGCCGGTCCTTACAAAGTAACCCTATATAAAACTGCCTTTTACAGCGGTTTCGCTCATTTAAGCCATTGAAAAGTGTCTTATGTTACTTTTAATACATCAAAGAATATGTGTAAAAGTTTTATGATGACACGAAAACTACTTAATCAATTAAGTAATTTTCGTCTGAAAGTGTAACAAACAAACTTACATACATCTACGTAATTTTAGTAAGTACGGATTTATAGATATTTGGTATGTCTGAGTATCGTTGATAAAGTAATCTATATATTAATACGTGATGACAACCTCCCCCCCCCCTTTGAACCCCTTTTTACGAAAATTGCGCTAACGAAAGAGTATGAAATTTGGCATACTTATAGTTTATGTGTAGGAGAAGTGCAGAACGCTAATATTTTTCAATAATAATGCTTATAAAGTACATTGTAACAATAAATAAAACATTACCCACACTACCATGCATTTGACACACACAAACAAATATATTGATGATAACGATAAAATATCACAGATGGCGCACTAAAAAGTTTGGAAACAAAGTAGTTAGTCTCTAGAAATGAAGATGGCGTTCTTATCAACAAGATATTAAAATTTACTATGGTCGGATTTTCATGCAATGGGCGACCACTAGTGTTTATAATATGGCAGTCATATTAGTTTTTCTGGTATACTTCGTATAGGCCAAGTGGCTACTTCCTAAGCAACTTGTAAAAGGTGTACATTTATTTTAAAATCACTCCGCAAACCTAGCCATAATTGGTAGAATTCTAAGACAGTAGACAGTTATACTGGGATGAGTAGTGAGAATGGGTAGTGAAAGAACTCTTCAAAAAATATGAGTACAAATTATCATACAAAAAATATTATTGTAATGATGAATGGCAGACATAGGATAGTTTTGCGTTGTTGGTAGATCGGAGAGCTCTTCAATATTAGGAGGTAGGATTCAAAGCCCAACTTTAAGCATTTTTGGGGTGGAGATGTGGCAGGACCAACTGTCAGCCAGACTATAACTTTTTGCCTATAAAAAACTGGGAAACTTGACAGTTTAAACTCACCCGAATGAACAGACAGACATCAGCTTCTAATTTTGAGGTTTTTTTATGTGATAGTTAAGCGAACCAGCACATGGCTCTATTTCTAGTAAGAGACAATTGTGGCCTATAGACACCGTAGATAGATAGACGTGTAGACACCATAGATGTTACAGGTGCTTCTCAGAATCTCCTCTGGGCGGAACGTTGGGTATAATGTGCTAGTTTACCTATCCTTCCGTCCAGACTGGAATGTGACAGTCATTACGGTGGCAGGAATAGGTAAGGCGGTTGTCTTGTCTGTAATGACCTATTTAAGCTGTGCTCGCCTCTTACGAGCTGCTTGGCAGAGAGGCATTAGAGGTGGACATTAAATAACTTCACAGTGAATAAGTCACTGTGATCCGCAGATCAAAGTGACCGCTGTGATCTATCAACAAGGAACTACGTTCCAAAGTAACGTAGGTAGTTGCCGTTCGATGGCGACACGTCACGTTTGACGTCGCTATCTAGATATTTACTTTAAATTATTACTATCAACATTGATTTAAATACAATAGTCGTAAGCCTATAAACTATGAAAGTTATTTTAAATTAACGCTCTCTCTCTCTCTCTCTCTTGTATAGTTGGAAAATACATAAAATAAAAAAAAATAAAAGGACGAATTGAGAAAATGAAAATATCCTCCTTTTTAAAAGTCTGTTAAAAATCCGGCTAAATGGCATTGCGTTACTTGGAAGACGAGTGTGACTCCTGAATCGTCTGCCTAATTATATTCGGAGTGACAATTTTGACCTACTTAAATGAAAGGAATTTATAACATGTATTGTGCTGAAAGTGACCGACGTGACCAAGTCACAATTTTTTTTTTCGTTACTTTCTTGTCACTGGAACGACAGTCACGGCGACTTAAAAGTAACGACTTAGCACATGTCTAAGAGGCATATGGTCTCTTCTACTTAGAGAATATATCAGTATGTGTAAAATTAAATAATAAAAATTACACTAATCGATCTGGCAATCAAAATACGGTCTCCTCAGTGTCATTCTCTTTTGTTTCCAGGTGCTACACCTCGGCGGTGGCAATGACGCGAAAAAGAAGAAGGTGTTCAGCAACATCCGGGACAATTCCGACCCTGCGGAGAACTGGGATATGATCGGCGAGCTCGGCGATGGAGCTTTTGGGAAGGTGAGTCGTGCGTTTGAAGCTGGCTTCACCTTTTTTTTTGATATTGGAAGGCAAAGCAAGTTTACCGGCTACCTTATCCCCCGAACCGGAACACGTCAACGCTAAGTACTGGCGTTATGGCGGCAGGAATAGGTAAAGCGGTGGTCGAGTCGCATCCGAGGGCGAGTCGCAGCGAATCTCTACCACCTAGTCAGATGTTACGGTGTTAGTGATGGTAAGCCTATGCTCGCCTTTTACGAGCTGCCTGGCAGGAAGACAGATGGTCTATTCTGCAAAGGAGCTCAGACCAACACGGGGAAATTATTGCCGTTATACAAGATCGTACAAAAATTCTATCACTTTTTGTAAGTACTAATGTGTTGTGCCGCGGTTTTTATAACTTCACCGGACTTTGAAATTAGGTGAATATATTATAGCATAAACAAGGAAGAATCAGACAGGAGAACAGGCATACGGACAATTACTCCAAACTGTATTTTGATGCCTTTTGCTTGTTATTATTGATTGCTACTATGTAACATATTATTTTCAGTAGGTATATTTGATATACAGAAAATGTTTTCCTGCGGTTTTGTTATCAATTCACTGGTGGATAAAAAATGATTAATACAGATTTTCTATATTTTTTTCTTTTTAGAAAAAACACGACAAATTTTGAAACATTCATTTTTTTATTACAAAAAAACCACGAAGAAGGTCACGGCTCTACTGATAAAAAAGGGGCACGCCACTTTGTATTACACATTATGTAGCAACTTGCCTAGGTAGGGATCCACCCTACCACCATGAAGATTCTGTCATGTTCCTGGAAGGTAGGGTAGTCGCTATACTTGCATAATTAGCCCAACATCCCGACCACAAGACAGCGACGCAACTATAACGTCGTTTGTGATTTTAGGCCACAGTTGTCTCTAACCATCAGAAGAACCATGAACTTGTCCGTTGACCCCACACGTGAAAGAGGAATGTTTTATTTTATTTCAGGTATACAAAGCCCAGCACAAGACGACCGGTCAGCTCGCCGCCGCGAAGATGTGTGTCCTGGACAACGAGGACGACCTGGCGGATTTTACCGTGGAAATAGACATCCTGTCTGAGTGTAGACATCCCAATGTTGTGGAGCTACACGAGGCTTACTTCATAGAGAATAAACTATGGGTAAGTCTATTCAATGATAGGGGTATCATCACCTTAGCGAAATCTTAACTGGAACGTTGACAATACCCATTTATTTATTTTCTCGCGTTAGTTTGTTGAAAGCGAATCGACAAACAACGCGTTCAAACTTCATACTTAGACCCGTCACACACATTCGGAATTTTGTTACTTAATTCTGTGTCGAACAAATATTTGAACGCATCGAATTCATAGAAATCTGTAGATGTACCTAGCACATACATTCGGAATGTTTCCGTACGGAATTTGAGTGGTTTTGTATAGGCGAAAATTTCGTTTCGAAATTTCGAAACGGGATTTCGTGGAAGGAATTCCGCCTATATTTGGCGGACGTAAAAGTGTGGATCTCATGATTATGGAAATCTAAATATCGAGCGGTGGCGATGACATACAGTAGCCGTCAGACTTTGTTGGATATGTTTTAATTCATACCCATACAAACATTTAAATATAATTACTATATAACTAATAAAATTATAATTATTTTTGGGTGACACAATTGTGACATTTTTGTTTCTTAAATGTATACTCAATGACTAGCACTGTTCAACTAAGCTTTGGATTTCGACATTTCGAAACGGGATTCCGTGAAGAAATTCCGCGTGTATGTGGCGGGCCTTAAATTAAAACTGCTAAAATTTGTCTCATAGATAGTAAATTAATTAAAAAAAAAATTCTTTAAATCTAGCGTATGAACTGCAGATTTTCAAATTTCTATTCAATTTTCAGATGTTGTTAGAATACTGCGACGGTGGCGCCCTAGACTCGGTGATGTCCGAATTGGAGAAGGGTCTTACCGAGCTGCAAATAGCGTACGTCTGTCGTGAGATGTGCAAAGGACTACAGTTCCTGCATTCAAGAAGGGTCATACACAGGGACCTGAAGGCTGGGAATGTGTTGGCTACAATGACGGGAGGGGTTAAGTTGGGTAAGACCTTTAAATAACTAACTTTTCCCCTTGATTTTAACTATAACGATCATTAAAATGTGTCTTCACGCCCATATCCCCGAAGGGGTAGACAGATGCACAACCAGGGAACCCATCACTAGCTGAAGACACAAGGTCCCGCAGTGTGATAGGTGACAAGCCTGTCGCCAACCGGGCACATGTTCAATCCCGGGAAACGTTATTTTCATTAGAACCAATTTTTTTTATTTTTTTTGGATCCGGGAATCGAACCCGGGACCTCAAGAAGTCTAGTCCGACGCCGGACCTCTAGACCGCACATGCACATGACGGTCAACAGTTTAAAATGTAAGTAAAAGTCAAATAGAAGCTTTTTAGAAATCATTGCAAATATAATTTAGAAATTAGGTTTCCCCGTAGGTCGCTGTGTGTAGGTTTGTGTAAAATTTTCATAAAATCAGTCTAGCGGTTCTTCATTTATCACATTTTTTGTAAAAATGAATTCAATAAATGACGGATCATTTTTTCAATAAGTATTTTACAGTCAAATTGAATCTTTATTCAGATGGGGATTGTGCTGTCATATTGAAACTTTTTTCACTTGTTTTTTTGTGTTGTCATTCATGTGGTCATAGGTATACGTAGCGAAGCACGTACCGTGCCGCTAGTATCATTATTAATAACACTCCTATTATATTCATTATTATTAATAATTACTCCGTCGCCTCTGTGGTCTAGCGGTTCAGTTGTTGGACTTGATTGCATGAGATCCCGGGTCGACCAACAAAAAGAAAATTGGGTTTTTCAAAATTTTCTACTAAAAAAATGTTGCTCGGGATAGGATATGTGCCCGGTTGGCGATAGGCTAGCCACCTATCACATTGTGGGACTTAGTGTCTTCGCCTAATCGTGGGTGGCCTAGTTGTGCCTCTACCTACCGCTTCGGGGATATAGGAGTGAATATACTTTTGATTACTCCATGTTGGTACGGGTACTTTGAGTGGAATAGACCATCTGCCTCTGCCAGGCAGCTCGTAAGAGGCTAGCACAAGTTAATATATATGTCAGGACCATGAAAACCACTGTTGGCAGAGTCCCTTGCTCTGGTAGGGATCCACCATTCTTAATGATCCAGTCATGTTCCGGTCTGGAGGGTACGGTAGCCGGTAGACGTGCACAATAAACAATAGTTGGAATCCGCAGGAAAGCAACGCACCTGTAACATTGATTGTGCCTACAGGACACTGTTGTCTCTTACCATTGGGAGACTCGTAGACTAGTTCACACCTATCATACAAAATAAAAAAATATTGACTATTAATCTTCCTTCAACAGCTGATTTTGGTGTATCGGCAAAGAATAAGTCGACGTTGCAGAAGCACGACACGTTCATAGGTACTCCGTACTGGATGGCGCCCGAGGTGGTCCTCTGCGAGACCTTCAGAGATAACCCCTATGACTTTAAGGTCGGTATTTCCCATATTTTAGGTAAATATCCTGTGTGATTGGTCTCCTCCTAGTTTAAAAAAAAACTTCGTCACCGGTTGTCGGCTTTATAAACCAAAGACCAAGGCAAGATAACATTTATTTATAGACATAATTATAAAACACTTAACATAAATAAGAGGAAAATAAACACATTACGTGTATTGTAATAAAACAAAATCGTAGAAAGTAAAATAAAAAAAAAGTGAAAGCATATATTAATAATTATTAAAAATGAATTTACTAAATTATTAATGTAATGTGCTACTCAGGTAAAGAGAAAACGCTAAGTTTATTTTTAACCAGATTTTTTACAATGCTGATTTTGCGTTTCCTTTTAGTTTTGACAACAATATTTTTCTTAATTTAGTTATTACAACTGTCTCTTTGATGTTTTTTTTTAGTGCTTTGTAAAAATAAGATCAGATGGAGGATGAGGATTTTAATGTATGTTTCTAGTAACTGTCACAACCTACAACTAAAATTAAACCGTTTTTTTAATTATATGATTTAGTTACAATGTTGCAGACATAATGTTTGCCATTTTAAATTCCTCGGGTTTTGGTTACATGATAAAACCACATGCTAGTAATTCATACACAATGTTAATAATTTATTTTAATGATTTGTAAAGTCGTATATTGATTTAATTGAAAATATTGTCTTCTTCTTTTCCTTTTTTATAGCTATTAGCAACTACTATACTCAGTTTAAATGTCAAATGAAAGTATTTTATTGATAATAAATAAACATCCCTGGACAAATTACACAAATTGAATCTTATTTCCAAAGTACATAAATTATATGATATTTTTTATAATGTATACAAACAAATTATATTTCTTTATACTGTACCTTAGACCGTTGTCCCTGAATTCAGGGATATTGGTCTTGTTTATTATGATGATTATTATTATGACTATTATTATTACATGGATAGATTATTATAAACTATCCGATTGCAGTAACCAATAATTATACTACATATTTTACTACTGTGGTATCTAGATTTAAGTTTTTCAGAAAAAAAATTGTATTGTACCATGTAAAATACCATACTCACTCTATTTTTTTAACAAACGAGTACCAAAAATCATAGTGCATTGCTATTGGTCCAAGCAGTTAACGTACAGTTAATTTCAATCAATCAGAACGCACCCTTACAATTTGACAATAAAAACAAAGGCGTAGTGCCAATCACTACAAACGCTACATCTCACTCTGCCAGTATTGGAAAAATGCGAGGGCCATACTCAGTACTCGCTTGTTAAAACAAATAGAAGATAGACTGTATCTTCTAATCTTTGTAGACTGTAAAAAATCATAGTTGTTTACTGGTTAGTGTATATTTTGCTTGGTTTTCTGTTGTATTTCGGGAAAATTGTGTTTTTTTT
>NJDC01001914.1:30122-41162 GCA_002245475.1 Calephelis virginiensis | reverse complement strand
GAAAATTTGGTTTTTCCAATTTTCTATTAAAAAAAATGTTGCTAGGGATTGGATATGTGCCCGGTTGGTGATAGGTTTGCCACCTATCACACTGTGGGACATAGTGTCTTCAGCTAGTCGTGGGTGCCCTGGTTGTGCCTCTGTCTATCTCTTCGGGGATATGGGCGTGAAGATATACACACACACACACACACATTTTATAAATTGAAAAAACGTAAGGCACAATTCCACAGCCACAGCCCCAAGCGTGTGGACGCCTGGCAAACGCTCGTGAAAAAATTACTTTGATTTGTGTCAAAAAACCGACACTCGATCGGATCGGCTACGAGTCCTGCCGAACCAATACAAATACCCTATCCATACGTTTGCGTTTTTAATGGTTTGTGAAAGTTTCCCCGTGTTGTTCCGGGCTCCTTTGTAGAATAGACCATCTGCCTTCCTTGCCAGGCAGCTCGTAAAAGACGACCATAGGTTCACCGTCACTAACACCGTGCCATCTGACTAGGTGGTAGAGTTTAGCAGCGACTCGCCTGGATTGGTACCACCGCCTTGCCTATTCCTGCCGCCATAACGTCATGTCGTGTTCCGGTTCGAAAGATAAGGTAGCGGGTAAACTTTTTTTGCTCGAGGCCTAACATTCTGGCTTCAGGTTGGCGACGCACCATTACCACATTTGGTGTCTCTAGGCGGCGTGAATATCTTTCCATCAGCAAATCCGTCTGTTTGTTTGCCTTCCAATATCATATAAAAAAAAAAGTTTGACAACCCTGTGGATCCAGCATTACATATACGTGTTTGTGTCAGGGCCTGGGTGGCGAGTCCCCCAGTCCACCTGCGGCTGTGACGGTAGTGGCCGTCAGTGCCGAGCCCAACTCGCTGGCAGCCGCTCCCATTGGTCTCGTCACCGTCACTACCACGCACCCGCCCGTCCTCAACACTGCTGCACAGGTAAGACCAAAATCGCACACCGATATGTACCTGTACCGATACGTATCACCGATATGTATTTTCTCATCAAATTGTAACGTTTGTAAATTAAATGTAAAATTCCTAGAGGGCGTTGACACGCGCTACACAGTTTAATACTTTTGCGTTTCTTAATTTTAATTTAATTTAATTTATCAACTATATACACCTTTATAATAATACGCATGTACTATGTATTTTGACTGCACGAGTCGAGAGCTTAGCGTGCATGCCTAACGTCACCGAAAAACCTCGAGGATCGGGTTCGATTCCCTACGGGGACAGGCATTTGTGTGACGAACATCAATCGAAACGTCTCAATATCCGGATCTGGGTGTTTGTTAAATTTGTTCTTGTATCTATTTAAGTATTTCGTTGACTGACATTAATAACACAAGCATATAATTTGATTGACTTAAAGTTAGATCTAAATTTGTCCAGAGATATTTGTTATTTATTTACTTTTGGACACACAAACATCATTTTGTTATCGTGAACTAAAAAGGACAAAGTATTAAACTAATGATGCACTTAGTTAAATAGATCAGCCAAAATGACAATTTTAAATGACGATAACGAAATTATGTTCATAGAGTACATGCGTCGGGACTCGGGATAGAGATGATTCTGTAGGTCATTCATTACCAGTGTAAAAAATATATACTCACTTTTTTTGAAAAGTGGTCTAGCGGTTCAAGTGTTGAACTTGACTTCATGAGGTCCCAGTTTTAAATCCCGGGTCGGGCAACAATAAGAAAATGTGGTATTACTAATTTTCTAATAAAAAAAAATGTTGCTCAGGATTGGATATGCGCCCGGTTGACGATAGGCTTGCCACCTATCACGTTGTCAGACTTAGTGTCTTATGCTAGTCGAGAGTGTCCTGGTTGTGCTCTGCCTATTACTTCCGGGATATGGGCGTGAAGATACTTGTAAGCTTATGACACAAATAGTGCAAATACAAATTAGTATATTAGTATTAGTACTTAAATACAAATAGTACGAGTACAAATAGCAGATACAAACATTTAGCCACGGGAACATATTTACGAAATAAAAACTATCCTATGTGTTAATCCAAGTTACCCCTATATATGCCAAATTACATGAAAATCGGTCTAGCCGTTTTAGCGTGAAGGTGCAACAAACAAACATACATACAAAATTAATAGGAAAGATATTTGTTTGTGGGCTACAACTACTACAACACCGACGACCATGTCTTAGCATAATGTGACTTGACGTCACGTTCTATCGTACTCGATATGGCTCTTCTCATTTTCACTATTACTATTTTCGTAGCTGCCCCGTAACGCGGTGACCATATCGACCACGCCGCCCATAGCCGACGAGGTGGTCATCGTGGGCGCCGGCTCCTCCTCGGATGACGATTGTTTCGCACCTTCGTCTCTGGACTCGTTGGACTGTAGCAATTCATATACAGGTAAATATATGTATAAAGTTAAAATGAATTATTGTAGTAAGATTTAAAAAAAAATAAACATTTTTGTGAAAAGCTTTCATTTGTAAGGGCTATTTCCAGCAGTAGATTTTAACCGTCTTATTAATAAATAAGGAGTAAATTACTCCTGGGTTCAACCTGGTATCATAGTCTATGTTACATTGTTATACAGACTCATTTTTATTTTACTCCTGCGTTCATCCATGTTTATTAATAAAATGGTTTACTATTGAGATAAGTACTTTAACTTAACTTACTATATAAAACATGTCAAATAAAAACACAATAAGATAATGTTGGTAATTTTAGGAGCCTCTATGTTGGATGGAGGTGGTTCCATTCCGGTTCCATCATCAGATCAGCCCCTTGTTATTATAATTTTGGACGTTTTACCTTAGATCGATCGATAACACAATGTTGATTGTATATTGATGATATTTATTTCTTACCTGACTTGTTATTCTAGAAAAGAGTCGTGGCAGAAGACTGGACAGCAGCGAAGTGCTAATACTAAGTCCTGGCACTGGAGACTCCGGTGTCTTTGATGACAGTCAAGGCAACCATCTCAACTTGGTAAATACTTAATGATTTAGTACTTTAATATTATTGTATATGTTAAGGGTCTGAAAATTTACCTAAAAGTAGTAATACTGTCGAAAAACGAATATCATAGTTTTGGAAGCTAACCTAACTTGATAATTTATGATTTGTGGGTTTGATTTAATAATAAACTGGTGTAATCTATATTCTATGCCTCATAGTTGAAAATATGCTCTAGGTATATTCACATCATGGTAGAAGACTAGCAAAGTGTCGAGATTAGCCTTTGTAACTACAGAAACTACTTTATTTTATAAAACCAAACAAAACGATTTTATTGCTGAGTTGTGCCTTTGGAATTGTTTAATAAATAAATTGGTGTTGTTCCAAATTGGACACATTAGTTTAGTAGTTAAAACTTCTTATAACTTGATACGTTCATTTTTGTCCCGTAGTGGTCCTGCATAATCTACACCAAAGATCTGAAAATAATTTATGGTCATCATGATAAGGAATTTCTACGTGTACTAGACGCTATTTCCACAGGTTCGTTAGCTTTTGTTTACAATTTTTGTTTCTAATTCGGTAATGTGTTGTGCAGGATACCAGCCACGTGTCAGTGGTGACGGTGGGCGGTGGTGCGGAGGTACGCGTGCGGGACTCGGGCGCCACGCACATCGCCCTGCCGGAGCCCCATCCTGATCGTGGACTGAGTCCCGACAGCTGTCACAGTGGTCTGAGGTGAGTGTACTACACGATAGCGTTACAGACGTACGCATGCGGGACTCGCACCTTTCAACCAGGTCCCAGTCCTGACAGCTACAGGTGCGGGAGTACGCGTGCGGGAGTACGCGTGCGGGATTCGAAACCAGCATCTCAAACTGCGATCTAGAACTGACAACGGACTCAGGCTTTTAGTGATTTTTTTAAACGGGAAATAAAACTAACACGGGTTTTACTTGAAAGCTAGTAGACAAGAATTACAGTGTTATTTTCTTTTGAGGAATAAGAAAGCTGTTTTCTATAATGTATCATAATTGTGATGATTTTGAAACATTGCCACCAATAATAGCGTTGCACAGTAGCAGAACGTAAATAATATTAAAATAAAGTAATATATAAAAAAAATTACGGGTTGCACACCGGGAGTGCCGGCAGAAGTGAAAACTTGAATATTAACGTTGTGCATTTTTGATATTTTGGAATAATTTTACACGAATTGCTTTAATTATCAGTATGAAAGTGCTATCATTTATGTGGTAGAATACAATATTCATTTATTGCGCTATCGTACACAGCATGACAACACGAATATTCGCGCAAGCGCCCTGCGCCGTCTTACGAATTTTCGATCAGGTCACATGTCATAACGTGATTTTAGAAGTTTTACCCATCACAAAAAAGTGCGCAACGCCGCTTTCAAGAAGTTTTCACTTCAAAAATTTACTGAAATCGCTGATGTATGTCGCTATGATAATCTAGTAATTTTTTACTTAGATATTTTTTTTTAATGTGATAAATTGCGAACGAGTGCACGGTCTTGATAGTAACACAACAGTGACCCACAGAGAGCGTAAATGTACAGTAAACTAGATGTAAATAAATACAAACATACATACATACATATCTTCACGCCAAGTCCCTTACGGGGTAGGCAGAGAGTATCGAGTGCCAGACCTCACGATCCTGACAAACCTGTCTTGCTTCCTTCACATTCATAACCCTTTTCATACAAACACGCCGGTTTTGGAGACTCTTGACACCACCCTCGGATAATATCCGATTGATCTGATCGTGAAATGTCAGTAAATAAATGACGTATAATATCCTTCCAGCCGACGGTCCCAGTCGGACAGCGGGTCGGTGGCGTCGGGCGGGTCGCGGCGCGGCGAGACCGACTCGCTGGCGACCAGCGTCTCGCACGACTCCACTCCGCCCACCGCGCATCTCAACGGTGGCACCAGGTAACACACTATATACCGTTATATACAATTACGGCCAATATTAATAACCTATCTAAGATTAGTTTAACGGCCAATGTTAATAATGTATCTCAATCTAATGGATTTCAAGAAATCTAGATAGCTGCGTATCCGGTGGTCTATGCCATAACTAATTGCCATATTTATCCTGTCCACAGATATGTTATTAGCAAGCGATAACATAAAAATGATCAAACAGCAAGTTTTGGATTAGAATTAATTATTAATATTGGCCGTTAGATCAGTTGCCAGGTAACCGTTGTTATTTTTCAATTTTCGATTTGTGGTTTTTCTTTTCAGAGTTAACACGGAAAATCAAGCGGAAACTGAAAACGAAGACCAAGTAGTACTAAGGCGGAAGCCTCAAGACGGGCAAGCTGTGAACAGGATACAAAGGTAAATTTCCTCTAAAATTGTTTCGTAAGAAGCTCTCAGAAAAAAACTTATTAAGGTTGTATTAAAAAAATATTTCAATCTTCTGAAGAAAGCAGGTAAAAATCGAATGCCAGATTGTCACTTAACACCTACTAGTGTGTCACCTACCTTAATATCTACATTGAATTATGACAGAGCATCCTAACACAAATGCTTTGTTTCATTTTAAAGGAAACGCTACCCTCTATTAATAAATTTAATGCATTGTTAGTATTGAATAAAGATATTTTGTTTAGATTTGACATGGTGACTAGCGAAAACTACTAAATAATAAATAAATAAATGTATTTTTTTCTTTCATAAACAATATATGTACGTCATTAGGCTAGGAATAGCCTCTATAATCTTTATGACCTATAACTGCCTATATACTTTAACGAATAAATTTAATTTAAAAAAATGCCTTTTTTTCCTTCGACACCTAAACCAACAGAATGAAGTCTATCAGAGCAGATTGAAGAGGATATGGGATTATATTTTTTTTATTTTACAGGTCGAAAGAAGACATTCACATGGCGAACCTCAAGAAGAAAACGCGGAAACGTACGAGAAAATTCGAGATAGATGGCGTCATCGTCACCACTACCACCTCCAAGGTGAGGGGCTGGCACATTTGTTTTATGTTATAGGAATGCAAACAAGTATTTACTAGGTGGTTACGCGTTGTTCAGCGGGACGTCTATATTGATATTACCATTTTACTTAATATGTCATCATAGCATAAGTGCTCGTATTGTGTTTATTGTTGGAGGCACAGAATTATCCTATTAATATTATAAATGCGAAAGTTTGTAAGTATGTATGTATGGATGTTTGTTACTCTTTCACGCTCAAATGGCTGAACGGATTTGTCTGAAATTTGGAAGACAGATAGATTGTGACCTGGATTAACATATAGGCTATTTTTAATCCCGATCACACACCGGGTTTCTGTGAAAACGCGGGCGAAGCCGCAGGTAGCAGCTAGTTATTAAATAAGGTACAGAAGACCCACTGTCTTACAAAATGCAAGTTTGTTAAAAAAGTTTCGCGTGCAAACAAATTTGAAGCATATAACGCCTTTTAATTAATAAGTCTATTAATAAGATCCCTATTTAGCTTAGCATAGGTAGAGTAATAATAGCTTCGATACGCATGGTTGTCATCGTGGCTTCAACTTTCGGGTAATCCTTAAAGAAACACGGATTTTCTGATGCCAAGGAACATACGTCATTAATAGGTGTGTACTAAAAGTTTGAGACTGGGTTATTACCCCGTGGGATATGGGATGAATCTTGCGTGATTGGGACACGCCAATCCTAATGTACAAACGAGTTCACTGGGATTTGTG
Source organism: Calephelis virginiensis (assembly GCA_002245475.1). Taxonomy (NCBI): domain Eukaryota; kingdom Metazoa; phylum Arthropoda; class Insecta; order Lepidoptera; family Riodinidae; genus Calephelis; species Calephelis virginiensis. The sequence continues at coordinate 34,447 of NJDC01001914.1, read as the reverse complement.
GTGGAGCTAAGATGTATTTCGTTGTTCAAAGGAACATTTTGTTAACTGGAACACCGCCAGTGAACTCGTTTGTACATATGGCAGGCAAGCCCAAGGGAACAGTGGCCACCAATTCAATAGAGTTGTTTGAATTTTCCACCTCGTCTGACGATAGTGGAATATATTCTTAATTTGTAAATTTTTCAAATAGAGATTGGGGCCTTCACATCCTCCTTAAAATCCATACACGGTATTGAAACTTGTATACCTCTTGTATTTTCTAGGTGATATGGGGAGACGAAGAGAGCGGCCGTACGTGGGATGATCACGCTCTGCGCAAGCAGGAGTTGCGGGAGATCAAAATGTTGCAAAAGCTAGAGCAGAAGCAGTTCCAGGACCTGAACGCCAAGGAGCAGCAGTTGAGGGAACAACAGGACAAACGGTAAGGAACATAGCACTTTTAGACATCTACTATTTTTTATATTTAAAAGAATGTGCTGAATTTGTTTTTTCTATGAAAATGCTGACTGGCTGCGTTTGTGTGGTCCACTACTGTTATTACCATTAATGTTTTTTTTATACACACAAACTTCTTTTTAGGACTTAGTGTACCACTTTCGGCTAGTCGTAGATGCCTCTGTCTTTTTTTGGAATGACTGATGTGTTGCCAACCTCACGGTTTTTACAACTTCACCAGGCTTTGCCTCCGCCTACCTCTTAGGGGATATGGGCGTGCAGATACTTTGACTTTACACACACGAAAAGCTTATAAATAAATATAACAAAAGTACAAATCGAGATATAATCAATAATAGAAGGTATTTCTTTCAGCCAATCCAATAGTGTACAAATAAATATGCTACGAAGTATATTGTTGTATACACATTAAAAGAGCTTACCCTACATCAAGTTCATATTATTTTTATTCTTTTTGTGATAGGTTCAAGGTATATATTATTACTGGCTGACCCGAAAGACGCTAGTTATCCTGTCCTATCAAATTTTTCCTTCATAGTATGAACCTTCCGTTCAGGCGTGATTCGATGGCCAAGGGAAATTGGGATTCATTGTTATATATGTTTTTAATTAATTATTTTATTATCTATTTATTTAAATGACAGTTTCGAAGCCGAGCTGGCCTCACTGTCCCGGGCTCACGAAGCCGACCTAGACACGTTGGCCAGAGCCCAACGGGCCTCCGCCGAACGCGCCGAGCAGCAGCTCGAGAGTGAACTGCGCCATACCACCAAGAGGCTTCGCGCCGAACACGAGAGAGATCTGAGGCACTTCCGGGATACCTTGAAACAGGAGCTTAGGCTGTTGAAGCAGGTATGCTATACAAATTATGATAACCAGAAAACGTCTAAATTGTCGTCAAAATTCACAGAATAGTATAACCGATGTACCCCAGTTTTATTATAAATAAACTCGCTGTTGTCGATGACTTTGTCCGCTTTTTGAAGTTTTGTCGCTCTCATGCAAGAACCATCGCGATGGTCCATACCATTAGTTGGTGGGTGTGGATGGAGTCTCCGGAACCCAAAGTGTATGCAAAGTGCACAGAATATAATATAAATAAAATATGTTTACAGTCAATTTCATAAGTCGATATGATATAAAAATTTTGCGTAGTATGTAAAATTAGGTTTTTTTTATGCAGTTCCAAGTTAGAGACATATTTCACCTGATGGTAAGAGATAACATTGGCCTAGACAGCACAGACTAGATGTGTCACTAGGTGCGTTGCTGTTATTTGGCCAATTAGGCCTCTGAATCTGAACATGATAGTAATTATGGCGACAGGAATAGATATGGCGGTGGATCTTTACCTATTTTACCTTTAGTAGTATTTGCGTTAGTGATGTTTTTTAGAAATCTATATATTAATACGTGATGCCAAAACTTTGGACCCGTTTTTACGAAAACTACGCGGACGCTGGAGCACAAAATTTGGCACACTTATAGTTTATGTGTTGGAGAAATGCAGAATGCTAATATTTTTTAATAATAATGCTTATAAAGTACTTTAAATCAATGAATAAAACATTACCCACACTACCATGCATTTGACACTCACAAATAAATATATTGATGATAACGATAAAAGATCACAGATGGCGCACTATAAAGTTTGGAAACAAAGTAGTTGGTCTTAAGAAATGAAGATGGCGTTCTTATCAACAAGATATTAAAATTTATTATGCTCGAATTTCGACCAACGGGCGACGTCTAGTGAATGTAAATGAGCAACTTTTGCAGGAAGTGGAGCTGGTGGCGAAGGAGCGGCGCAAGGAGGCGTACCGCCAGCGGCGGCAGCGGCTGGACAGCGAGCACGGCGCCCGCGAGCGGGCCTTCGTGGCGGCGCTGGCGGACGCGGCCGACGCCGTGCTGCACCGGCTGCACGAGCACCACCGCGAGCGCCAGGCGCTGGCCGACACGCAGTACCTGCAGCAGCGGCACCAGGTCGCTGGCACACTGTCATATGTAGCGGCCTTTGGTAGACGTCCCACGTCTACTTTTTGTTATGATGATGGGAGGCAAACAAGCAGACGGATTTCCTGATGGTAAGAAATTCACGCCGCCTCAGAGACACTAACGGTGGTCATGGTGCGTTGCCAACCTGAGGCCGGGATGTTAGGCTTCGATCAAAAGTAAGTTTACCGGCTACCTTGCCTTCCGAACCGGAACACGTCACCGGCAAGCGTTGGACGTTATGGCGGCAGGAATAGGTAAGGCGGTAGTACCAATCCGGACGAGTCGCTGCAAAACTCTACCACCTAATAGGATGTCACGGTGTTAGTGACGGTAAGCCTATGCTCGCCTTTTACGAGCTGCCTGGCAGGAAGGCGGATGATCTATTCTGCGAAGGAGCCAGGACCAACACGGGAAAACTTGATTAGTTTATAGATATGTCACTGTCATGAAGCAGTAATACTACTGTAGGTTACACTCCTAACTAAAATCTTATGTATTGACATTCATTACACATTAGTCGGTACATTAGAGAGAGTCGAAAATATTTGGAAATTGTTCCAAATATTGTCGACTCTCTCTAATGTACCGACCTCTCTTTCTGAATGTCTTGTTGCAAGCCAAATCGAAAGAGAGATCACTTCGCTAGAGGGAGCTTGTAGTATTTTGAAATTGGCACCAGTCTTTGTTAGGAGTGTAAACTTCAGTAGTAATATAGCCTCATGATGAGTGCAGATTTTAATAACGACATCTTATCTCTGTGTATTTTTTTTTCGAAAATTTCAATCTGTCAATCAACTGTCGCATGTTGACATCCGTAACGCATTTGCGCTTTTTTTTTATAGATCTGTAATATTGTATGGAACGAGACGTCTACTCTGTCTCGCGTTTGGATGATAAATGAACTAGTTGAACAACAAATCCGAAGAAATTCGTTAACATAACTGGATGTCCAATCACAGTCTTGTGTCCATACTATAAGATGTTCTCGTATGCGTAAATGCGTATTCCGACATAAGGAGTAGGATAGGCTCTATATTTGCAAATTAGACTAAACACAGTGTCCACTATCGATGACCAGTATCACAAAAAAATCTTTGACGAAATTTAAAAATTCCGGTGTCACGATGATCAGAAAAACTCCAAAAAAAAACTTCTTAAGAGATTTTTGTTCAAATTTCCCAACTATTAATTAAAACTTGGTTTGACTTCACCTACGTGGTACATCGGTCCGGTTTGGACTTTACGAAGTCCCGTATTCGATCGCCGGGTAGCATGAATAAATGAGTTTTTCATTTTTCTAAAGGAAGCAGCGTGGCTTTGGATTGGATATGTGCCCGGTAGGCTTAACACCTATTGCAATATTGTGGGACTTCGGTAAACGATGTGCCGTGTTTGTTTCTCTGCCGATCTCTCCGGGTATATGGGCGAGAAGATAGTTCTGTTAAATTTAAACCGTATGATGCTGTACATCATACACTCAACATATACAAAAGTATGTTAGCATAGACGTTTACTATGTTAGTTTCTTCCATAGATTATGCGTACTCGAGAAGCGGCATTATGGGAGCTGGAGGAAAAACAGATTCATGAGAGACATCAGCTCGCCAAGCGGCAGCTGAAGGACGAGTTTTTGCTGCGGAGACACCAGATGCTAGTCCGACATGATAAAGAGTTGGAACAGATTAAGAGGTCAGTTCGTCTATTCATACAATTGCAAAAAGAGGTAGAGACTAAAAATAGGAAATAAATAGGAAGTAGGAAGGAAGTAGGAAATAATAAAGGAGGTAGAGACTAAAAGTTAGAAATAAATTTACATATTAATGACTTATCTGCTAAATGAGGTACTTGTGGTTGTTGGGTATCTAATATGA
>NJDC01001914.1:9913-28730 GCA_002245475.1 Calephelis virginiensis | reverse complement strand
GGAGACACCAGATGCTAGTCCGCCATGATAAAGAGTTGGAACAGATTAAGAGGTCAGTTCGTCTATTCATACAATTGCAAAAAGAGGTAGAGACTAAAAGTAAAATGCAAGTAAGAACGTTAATGTAGGGCTGGAAATAAAGTTACATATTAATGACTTAACTGTTAAATGAGGTGCTTGAGGTTGTTGGGTATCTAATATGAAATATGAAAAAACAGTTTTCAAGGTGAAATTAAAAAAAATCGAAAGCTAACATGGACTTAAAAGTACTGCTAAATCATCCGCCATTCATTTGATATCTAGTTGGCAATACTCTGTGTTGTTATTTCTATTGAGTATTAATAAATTTAGTATCTTCACGCTCCTATCCCCGAACTGGTAGACAGAGGCACAACCATGGCACCCATGACTAGCCGAAGATACTAAGTCCCACAATGTGATAGGTGGCAAGCCTATCTATTACCAAACGGTCACATATTCTATGCCGACTAACATTATTTTTATTAGAAAATTGGAAAAACCCAATTTTCTTTTTGTTGCCCGACCCGGGATTTGAACCCGGGACCTCATGCAATCAAGTCCAACAGCTGAACCGCTAGACCACAGAGGCGATACTTTTTTTATAAATTTGTTGTATATTTTTACTGGGAACTGCGACAAACTTCAGGTAGATTTTCTCATCGATAGACACCAAAAGTGGCACTAACACCAGTGGTCTCGTTGGTAATGACTCGATTTGCCTTTGCTCGGCTCTTACAAGTTTATATTTATTTATTTATAATATCAACAAAAAATGCACAGCACAAATTTCAAAGTAAACTTAATCTAATAAATACATTAAACATAGGCCAATTAAGGATGTTCATTTTGTTTTCTATACAGTTTGCTAATGTTTAGCGGCAGAATGAAACAGTCATATTATAATTTTATATTAAAAAACAAAATCAATTTTATAACTTTTAACTTTATAGAAACTTTATAGAAACGTTTAACTTTATAGAAAGAAACAAAAAAAAACGTTAGTTATTTATTAGTTAGTTATTCTTCAAAGAAACCCGTGATCAATGAATTACGGAAATGTGATACGTGTTTACAGGAAGAACAGCCGCAAGGAGGAGGAGCTGGCGAAGTGCCAGGCGGTGGAGAAGCGGTCGCTGCCGAAGCGGATCCGCGCCGAGCAGAAGGCGCGCGAGATGATGTTCCGCGAGTCGCTGCGCATCGGGGCCAACGCGCCCGCCTCGCACGAGGACGACCGCGAGAGGCTCAAGAAGGTACTCTACCGGGCTTCCAATCCCTAACATTAGATAGCGACGCACCCATAACATCTATGGTGCTGGCTTGTAATTAAAAAATGGTAGAAAAGTCATCTTGTTTGGTAGAAAAGTACACATATTTAGTAGAAAAAAAACTTCCAGTAGAAAAATACACTTTTTTCTACTAAATAGGTATATATTATTTACATTTGGTAAAAAAAAATGGACTAAAAATTACCATTCCAACATATATTTTGTTATGGTGTAAAAATATAAGCAAATCCACAAAACAATTATGCGTACCGCTATTGATATTATAAAAGAAAACGTATGTCTGTTTATTTGTGAGAAATTCACGTTTCATCATGTTGGTCAAATCATAATCAGAGAGAATATTGTGTCATTAGTATTAATATAATTTTGTATTAATAACTTAAGAGGACCCTTCCCGGCATCAACGCGAGCGTGGTTGATAAGCTTTTTGTTACATCCAGCGCAATGCAAGAAAAAGAAGCACAGCGAAAAAAGAGAGATAGCGCCTTAGAGCTCGATTTGCATTCGGTAACTTTCAAAAAAATGAGAACATAATAACATTGAACGAAAAAAAATTTTTTGTTATTTAGAATCTCTATTACATTTGCGAGGTTTCTATGAAAACATTTTCTTTAGTTTAACTATTTATGAGTTCATTATAAACGGCCAAAATTCAGACATAAATTGTGAAAAAGGCAGTTTCAGAGGTTTATAGTGAATTGGTTTCTCCGAATTCAGATTTTTTGTTACCATAGAAACATAGGTATAGTGCAACAGATACCAATTAGTTCAAATTTTTTGAAGAATTATCTGTTACAAAGCCATAATCACGTACGAGCGTTAGTATGAAAGAGAAGCCGGGTTGGCCGTTCTTAAAACAAAATGGTTCAGTCTAATCTTTAATGCGTTACTTTAATTTGCTACAATGATTACGTATAATTTCGTTGGAAAAATAACAAGAAGTGAATCTCCATGTACTCCAAAGAAAGCATATTAATAACTAGCTGTTACCTGCGGCTTCGCCCGTGTTTTCGCAGGAACCCATTATGCGATCGGGATTTAAAGTAGCCTATATGTTAATCCAGATCACAGTCTATCTGTGTTCCAAGTTTCAGACAAATACGTTCAGGCATTCGAGCGTGAAAGAGTAACAAACATACACCCATCCTTACAAACTTTCGCATTTATAATATTAGTAGGATTCGCTTGTGTTATGGGTGTTAAACAACGATAATAATACATGACACAAATAAATGCCAGTATGCATTTAATAATATCCTAGAACCGGAAATTATTTAGTTTAGTGTTCTTTTATTTCGTTATTCGTTTATATGGTTTCGTTATTCGTCCTTAGATATCAATCAAATATTTTGAAAGAATGTATCTTCTTGTTCTAGTTCCAAGAGAATGAGAAGAGGAGATATCGCGCCGAACAGCAGAGACTGGCCACCAAGCACGCCAAGGCCAGGGAGGAGCTCAAAGCAGCTGGAGAGGTTTAAACAACTACCATATAATTAAAAATTTTAATATTAAAGTCAAAGAAAAACTAAAGGCTTTCCTTGTTTTAAAAAAAATCGATATTTGATATCGTAGTATAAAAAAATCTCGACCTATCTGTACTATAGTAAAACGCTACTAAGGTTTTCCGTGAGGTACGTCGTTCCTAAATAAGGAGATATTAAATATTTAAAAAAATGTATATAAAAATGCTTTCGTATATTTTTAAATGTATATTTTTGTTTTAAAAAACGTTATTTTTTCTATATGATATATAACACTTGTTTTATATGTTATTAATGTCAATTTTTCATAAAAATCTAGTGACTGGTTGCTATATACGTCTGAATATCTTTTTTTTTAATAATAGTAATAATTTATAATAATCTCAATATTTTCAGGCGTTACTACGCGAACTTGAGCAATACCAAAACGAGAAGAGGAAAGCGCTCCTCAATCACGAGAACAACAAGATGAAGGCGATCGAGGAGAAGTATGCCGCAGAGCTTAAGGAATGGCGGGCGACGCTTAATGATCGCAAGCAGGTACTTACCATCCTACATCACTCAGCACTCACCATCCATTCACTTACACTTTAACCACTTTCACTTTACACTTATTCATTTAGGGATATTTTTCACTAGGACACGCAACAAGTGTTTTATTGAATTACATCATTTAACAACTCATTATTCAGTACTTACCATTAGTACACTAGAGAAAATAAACTCACTCTTATGACCGTTCGCAGAGACGTCAATCACTTAATCTATAAATTAATCTATCATTTGATTGTTATATTGTTAGGAAAATGTTAGTTTAATGACGGATTAAAAAATAATTAACGTCTCCGAGTTGCCGTTAAACAGTTACCATTTTTGCACTTGTTAAAACAATCGTTATTTTACACTTAGAAATTTAGGGATTTAGCTCACTACGAGACGTTACATGTTTTCTACTTAAATATACGCTTGACCTCCCTGTTCATCACTTACCATTCATACACTTCAACTTTAGAAACTACCTACCTTTCCCCAGCATCTATGACTAATTGAGATAGATGCTGAGTCAATACCCAGCATCTATCTCAATCAATAGTGAGTTTAAACTCACTATTACACAGAAAACATATTATATACTCACAGAAAATAAACAGACTCACAGAAAATATTATATACTCACATAAATGTTTTTTCTGCACTAAGACAATTAGGAATATACTTCACTAGGACAATGGTAGTAATTACTAATTTAGAGATATAACTCACTTAAAACACTACTAATGTCCTACTGTGATACTGCCCTTAAACTACTCTTCTTAGCATTTATCATTCACGCCCATTCATTACATACAATTCCTACACCTCATTCAGTATTAATCACCATACACTTAGCAGCAAATATGCTTACTTATCATCCATTTAGCACGTGTCATAATTCAGCATACACTTCAGCACTTACATATAGCATACCTATAATCATCCACACCGATTTAGAAATTATACTAAATCTTACCATTCTACTCTTTTGGCAGGTATTTCACAAAACGATCCATACTGAGGACGTAAATGCCCAATGTGTTTGTTTCTTTTTCTTTCACTTTGTTGTAATCTTTCGCATTGTATGTATTGTATTTTTATCCCGGTATTTAAACTGGATCTCGCGGGAAGGATAAATATATTTTAATAAGCTGGAGTAATCAGAACAACATCGATGCATCGTTATGGATTTCTATATGCTTTAACCCCTTGACAAAGACAAGGCAATTGTCACGACTGGCTACGTGACAATTGCCAGTTATTTGGTCATTGGCCATCTGATAAATGCTTCTTATTACATCACGTCATGTGTCACTAAGTACTTGCACAAGTGCTGAACACTTACCATACAAAACACTTCACTGGACGCAGTGCACTTCTCTCAACACATACATCATATCACTTTAAGTTAAATTAAGGCTTCTAAAGAAGTTTTAATGAAAAAATTGCACTAGAAGGGCTTTGTAAACATTTTAAAAAATATTAAGTAACAGGCACTTTTACTTTACTTAATAGCTTTACTTTATCTGATATGTACAAATGTTCATAGGCGATATATCTAAAACAAAATGTTGAAAATAGTTATTATAATCGTAATGGATTTGGTCCTAATCATAAAATGCGAGGATTTTGAAATATCATCTTTTAATCTGCGTCATTCTTTTACACACTCGTAAAGTGGTAAAATGGTAACTACCCTAAAAATAGTGTAGCTTATGCAAAATGTAGCCAAAATAAAATTTTACCAAATTTCAAAAGCTACACTCAAGAAAGCAATTAATACATATACTATGTTCCTATAATGGTGGTTCCTCATAAGCGTACCTCGCAAGTTATAAAATGCTAAAAATTAATAAAAAAAAATATTAAAGCAAAAAAGCCCTGTTCGTTGAAATCATAAGTCCGTATCACTTGTAAATTCAATACATCTTTAACAATTTATGTAAGAGGATTTTACAACTTCATTCATATTGCATGACCTGATAATGTTTCTGTGTAAATATTTTGTATAAGCATGGCATGTGTTTGGGATATACGGCATGGCATGTATTGGTGGTGGTTTATTTTAAGATTTATTACAGGAATTGAATTGCGTTGAAATTGTTTTTAATGTTTGTTTTTAACACCTCAAAATACTTATTCTGTACATACCGCCTTGTTGTAAATAATGCGGGCTTTAAACAACTACTTTAACATATTACAAACAACTCGTATCTAATTTGAAATAGGTGGCATGTCTTTTTTCTTTTGCACGTAATTCTTTGAAAAAAAAAACTTAAAATTTTTAAATGTATTTTAAGTTTTTCAGTAAGTAACTTTTATTTTGAAAGATGGGACTTATTCATTTACTAATGTTTATTTTTAGGAGAAATATGTAAGTCAGCAATTTTTTATATTAAATCTTGTATTTTTATCACAATATAACATATTCTATGAAACTATTATTTTTTGAGGTATTCCAGGTGAATAAATATCGTAGAACGGGAAAAGGAAATTTGTTTTATATTATAAACTAACTCGCATTAATCATGAGTCTAGGTAAAAACGCTCACTTTTAGATCAAAATTTTTAGGGATCAATAATATCGATTTCAACGCATTTCTCCATTTTATGTGAAAAGAAAAAAAACTGTGCCGTCTCACAAACACGCCACCGCACTAAAACACAACAATATTCCAACAGAGTCTGATAAAAACCTTCGAGAAACACTTGGACGATCATGAGAAAAAGTTCGGACTAGAAATACCTGATAGAAGTATCTACCTTGACGCACCCTGGCCAAAGAACGTCCTACAACATGTCCTAACAGCCTACTACCAACGTAACTCTTTCATAGGATCTCTATCTCGTTCAAGGACCACCTTAAACCTAGCTCTTTCCAATGCCAATACTCCTAATATGGACAGAAGAAGAAGCATCAGTCCAAATTCAACTATGAGATTGTCAAAATCTGCTGCATCCAGTGCCACCAATACAACAAAACGAGGAAAACTTTCAAAGGCTCAACGATATGGAAGCACATCTAATTTGAAGCTAGTGTCAGAAAAGATTTCCGGCTTCTCAGTTTTCAGTGGACCGGACTTGAATCGAAGACCAATCATGGCATATGACGAAGTTCCAGTTGAAACAAGAGAAGAGAAACGATTAGAGAGATCAAAACCGGTTAATAAAAAACTTAACCGACAAAGTTTGAATGAGAATTTCTTTAAAGAACAATACGAAGGGATGAAACGAAGCAAGTCTCAGCTAAGTCTTAAAGAAGACACTGCTTTGGAGGCCGTTGTGATCGACATGCCATCTATAGATAGCAAATATAATACATACAAAAGTTTCACCAGTACCAGTTCCGAGACTGATGATGAGAGGAACTTCAGTAGATGGGGAGCTACTAGAGGCTCTAATAGTTACTCCGATAGCCCCAGTGTACCCGTCAGTCAGTTGTCTACCTTGAACCTTAAAGTGGTGGCTGCTGAACGTAAAGAACCACCAGATTCCGTTGCTTAATATGTCTTATTTATTGTTAGGGAACATGCATCAATTAAATCATGATTTTTTAACCTCCATCGCTTGCCCATTGTCACAAAAATGTTAATTTTAGTTCTAATGTACACATATATGCAAATACTTTACATTTGAAGTTGGTACAGCCTTACCAATTTCATAAATCTATGGCCTTATTCACAGACGACTCCATGGGAGTTTTAGGAAGTATGTTTGCCACATTTTTGTAATTTTGTATCTTGAATAATTAAGTTAATGATTTGTAGATAGTATTTACCTCCAAAATAAGCTTTCCCATGATGTCTTGCCAGTAAGAAATAAATTTGCCAAAATTTATATCGTTTGATGTCTTGCTTAATAGACTGTCGTGTATTTTTTATTAGTAATGTCAATATTAAATCAAGTTTTAGTGTAAGTCTTGGAATTGGCTGAAGAGCCTATAAATAAGGCACTAAAAATCGATTCCTGCCGTTTTAAACCCATATTCAATATAGGTCTCGACTATGTATATTGATTAGTATATTTATAATTACATTTTAATCAGCTAATTTTCGGGAATTTGCGAATTGGCTGAAGAGCCTATAAATAAGGCGCTAAAAATCGATTTCTGTCGTTTTAAACCTACATTCGATATAGGCCTCGTCTATATTGATTAGCGTATTTATAAGTAAATTTTTATCAGAAAGTTTTCGTGCCTTGATACGGTTTAATTACGGTATAGAGTTTCACGGTTTTGTATAGGTACAAATGTACGCATTTATTGTTGTATGATTAAATAACATATATCAAAAAGTATATGATAAAATAAATGTAAATAAACAAAAATGTAGTGACATGGCAAATGTTTAAACTTGAACAATACTTGGAATTGCAAAGGGTCAGAGCAAATTTTATTCGCGAATAATTAAATGGATACACTACATTGCTCTCCTGATGGTAGGAGACAATCGATGCCTATGGACACCATAGATGTAACAGATGCGTCAGTGCCCTGTGGCCAGGGTGTTGGCCTATTGTGCAAACCTACCGGCTTCCCTACCTTCCGGACCGGAACATGATAGTCATGGCGGCAGGAATAGGTAAGGCAGTGGATCAAGTTGCTGCGCAGCATTCGACCAGGGGGGTGATTATGTATCTTAGTTGTCAACTCAAACTGTAAAAGTGTACATAAAATGACGTCATTTGTGTTTGCTATCTCCATTGTATTTCTGTTGGTCACTGGAGATAGCAAATACAAAACACGTAATTTGACAGCGATTCGATGTACACTCATCCATTTTGAGTTGGTAACTGAATTACATAATCACCCCCCCTGAAGCTGTACTAAATTGGAATTTCAGCTGTCAAAGTTATAGGTGAATTTCACTCTGACAGCTAAAATAATTTGACAGCTTTTTAACCTGACCAGTAGGGTTATTCCGTATCTTTTTAGTGATGAACACTGGGTAAAGTGTACATCAAATAGCTGTCAAGTGACGTATTTACTATCTCCATTGTATTTCTGTTGGTCACTGGATCTAGCAAATATAAAACACGTCATTTGACAGCTATTTGATGTACACTTTACTCCAGTGATCATCACTAAAAAGATACAGAATCAGGGAGCTGACCTGCATTGGTACAACCGCCTTACCTGTTCCTATCTACATAACTGCCGTTGTCGCATTCCAGTTTGGATAGTGGGGGCTGGTGAACTTGTTAGCTTTCGTTCAGTGGGGCAATGCATTTTATATCATAAGATGATCCATTTCCTCGTTTGACTTTAAACCTCCATAAAAAGTACTATATTAAGTTTTAGTTTAATCCAGTTTAATCTATGACTAAAATAAAATGATTTTAGTGAAATTTAGTAAGTATGTATTAAAAACTAAAATTGCTTTATTACTGGCTAATAAATTTAGACTAAAGTTTATTGTAGTAAATACCAATCGATATTTAAGTTAATATAAACATTTTTCATTCCACATAATTTAAGTACTAATGTGCCTAAACTAGTCGTAAGATATAATATTTATAAGAAAACAGGTGATTCGAAATATTGATAAAAAAAACATTGACGGGTATTATATTATTATACCATAACATTATATCGGGTCTGCTGAGTACATTAATATTTTGCCAACTATAATGTTACAATTTGAAAATTATTAATTAGAATAAAGTTGAATTTATGGTGCCAAGAATGAAATCCGAGACTAAATTAAAACTAAATTACTGTTTTTAATGTTTTGAGTCAGCCTGTATACATATAATAAATAACTATTGTTAATGTTTTTGAAAGTTTAGTCAGCCGTTATTGGAGTATATTGGTTATTGATAAATGCTCCTTATTGTTGATTTAATTTATTTAAGAATGTGTTATTAGAATTTAGTGATTTTTACATAACAGTAAATATTCCACGGAGCTCAAGCACGATTACTCGTTAGTTTCTTTGTGTTCTGGCTTTCGAGTTAGGGTAATATAATAATGAGGGTGTAAATTCCAGTTTCCACATATTTTGTCGACAACCAGGGTTTGACGTAACCATCGAGTAGACGGATATTGATAGTAGGGTACCGAAATTTTCAAAAATTAGTTTTAAATGACATTTTTTAAATTATCATAACTATAGTACTATTATTAATACTATTATTACTCTAATTTTGTAACATTTGCTGAAACTTGAAGACATATCAATATGTTATTGGGAATAATTGAATTTTAAAATTATAATATAAAAATGATTGAAATTTCGTGTTTGTATAAATATTTAATGGTGATTGGATAGCAAAAGGAATATTTCTTATAACTATTAAAAAAAAGAGCAGTTTCTATAGGGCTTTTTATTTTATTCGAAATGTAACTTTGCAAAAATTATTAATTTCGTTTCTGTTAAAATGTAATTCTTAATATGTATAATATGTAACTTCCATAATGCTTTTAATCTTAAGAATAAATACTAAAATGGCTTAGCATTTGCTTGTTTCATTAATATTTAATGTAAATAAAGATGTTACGTAATTATTATTTTGCTTCGTTTAACTTGGTGTTAGTAATTTGAAATAAAAAACAGTTTTTGAATGTGTATTGTCTTTTTAAATATTTTATAGGTTTTGTTTGAAAAAAAGGATTAATAATAAGTTTTAATTGATTATTCTGAAATCGTAGCGTAGAGCTATTACCTTATTTTTGTTTCATCGTTTGGCCAAACCACTACATGATATCAGTCCTTAATGTGACGTTAGCTTAACTCTAATCGATGGAGTTTTACTTACCAGAAAAAAAACAGAATGATCAGCATTCAGCACGGCTAATTCAGTAATGAAAATAAAAACTTGAACAAAAAAATGGATAAAGCAATGAGCAAATCCATGAGTTGTTTCTAATTTAGTGATTTATGACGATATTCCAATTTTTTTAAAACTTGAACTTAATGTATTTAATATGAAAAAAAAAACTTTTTTGGAATTGAGTTTGAGGGAAAAATCAATCGTAATTCAAATCACGAATCTTAAATTTCTTAAGAAACTTTCCTGAATATTTTTCCAACATTCATTTATTCCATTTTTTTCGAATTAAGTTTTGATAAAAGTACAGTGGTATTCAACTGACGAGAACTAAATTTATTTGTAGTTTCAGTCGTCAATTGGCTAAAAACTAAGTATATTGTAACTTTACCTCATTGGTAATTTAACAAGTACAATGAAATTTTAATTTGTGAAACTAAAACTAAACTAAATTTAGTCAACTAGTAAATTTAAAACTAAATTAAATTAAGTATTAATTTTAAGGCGAAATTAAATTTAGTAATAAACACTTGAAATATTTTTCAAATAATCCTGTTGTTTTAAATAATTGTGTGAAATAACCAACGGTAAAACTGAAACCTTCAGTTTCGTCTGTTCATCTAATTTGGTTTATCATAATGGTGTAAAAGACGAATTCACAAATAATGAAGAAGACGCACTTCACTATATGTAATGTAACCTGATACACAAGCAAATGTTTCGTTATGATAACGGCACTTTCACATATATGAAGCTCGCTTATGTTCATCTCTATCTTCATACGTATTAATGAACGAGACAAAAGTCTCAAATGTTATGTCTCGCTCTTTAATACTTAAGAGTTAAACCAATCACATGTGTGCTTCGCATGTGTGAGCAAGGGGTAAAATCAAGTGATAGATGTCGTCGGATGTAAATACTCGCATGTACTAATCAACGCATGCAGATAAAACCTTAACAGTCGCCGTTCGTCGTTGGATCTGCATGGTATGTAGCTTTAGTTGTAACCTGCATGTATATAGCTTTTGCCTTAATATTAATACTAAAAACAATAGAAAAAATACGTCCCAACATGCATTTTTTTTATGAGGACAAAAAAAGATGTCTTTAAAAATATATTAAGTTAAAAAATGTTGATCCAAAAATATGCTAGTCCTCGATTTTGACGTTTTTTCGTGTTTCCACGCAAGCGATTTCCGTGCTGCGGTTTTTAGTTTATTAATAAAAAAAACAAAGACCCCAGAAAAAAGTTTTTTTTTAAATAATACAAGCATAAAATAAGCATGAAAATTATAACAATAATTGCATGTGTGAAGGCACGGTAAAAGATTCTGTGTTTTTGCTTTGATTGCAGTATAGTACATTAATGACAATCATTTTTAAAGAGCTTGGCAAATATATTTTTAGGGTCGGACAGGTTTTATTTATTTTACTTTTGGTACAGATAATGGAAGATGAGTTTATAGCTCAACTAGAAGAACAGGAGAGAATGGCAGCGAATGCACGTCTACCGCCAGCTACTTCGAGTATGCCACAACATAGCGCCTTACATTCATCCAGAACAAGTCTGGCTTCCAGCCATTATGAGTAGAATCCACGTTATGTTCACGGATGCTAGTCTTTTCCGCGCGTGGCTCATATTACACGTTCTATACACCAAATTTCTTACATTCTGAATATACCTAATATCGAATAAGTCCTATATATTCTCATGACTAAAAAAAAAAACAAAAAATATTTTATCTGTGGAGTAATTTTTGAAAAGATTGTAAATAATCTGTCAACGAAAGACAGTAATTTTAAACTGGCGACAAGGTTTTACGCCAAAGTGCCAAAAAATACTAATATACATTTTTGTCATTTTTATGGCGCAAAAGTTATTATTAAAAATGTGGAATAATTGAGGAATTGTTACTAAGGTGCTTCTGTGTTCTGTGAACTTGGAAGACTGCTTGCTAGTAAGACACCAAAATGGTATTCATTTTTTTTTAGCTTTGGCTAAGGTTTAGATGTTCGGCCTAAATTAAGGCAATGAATTTTTGCGTGCGTGATCTGGATGCTGTTTTTTATTATTATAATTAGGTTAGGTCTTAAATTAAAATAACAAAGACTTTATTTTAGATATTGCTTACAAAATTTGATTATTAGTCATCATTTAGATCGTTTAAAGGTGTAAATTTATGTACAGTTTACAATGAAGAAATTAGTCGACTGATGACTGTTTTGTAGATATAGGCAAAAATATGATATTTTTTCATGTACAGTATTTGTTTCTAAGCTATCTAGTTATTTATCGACTCCGCTATAATAAACCGAGTCAAAAAGTGTCTGTGGCACCACTAGCATATAATTGCACATGAAACTACTTAAAAAAGTTTGGTTTATGAACCGCTTGAATATCTACTTATTATTATACCAATTATTAATAAAATATGGATCAAAAGCGAAATTATTGGTGCCACTACTGTATTACACAAAGAACTGCGTTTTAAACATCTAATAAAATTAATTTAATATTTGTCAATTTTAAAAATGGTTTTAATATTGGTTATTTTATTTAAAAAGTAGCAGATTTTAACAATGATACTTAGGGAATAGGGATCACAAAATAATGCAAAACTATACGGGTCACATGGTATTCTAACATTTGGTTTTGTGTTTAGATTGACCGACAAATTAATAGATAGTTAATTGGGTATTACTGATTTGGTAATCGTAATATAACCTGATTAGTACATTTTCACGTACGTCACTGTAGGTATTTTGACGTATGTACTGACATGTGTCAACTGTTAAACATATCTATTAATAAATAAGATTTTGACTTTCACGGTTCATTGCTCAATAACCAATAAAGTTTTGTACATATCCAACAATGATGCAATATATTTTTAAATACAAATATTTTGACTTAAATCTGTCCACTTCGCCGTTATTTTAACTACTGAACCTTGAACATATTTAAACAAATATCCCTCCATGACTATAATACGAATGTTTTAAATCAGTCCGTACTTTATGTCCACATTATTACAATATTTTTACTTAGAGCATTTAGCTAAAATAAATGTTAAAACCTTATTTTATATTTTACATTATTGCTAAATTTCATTGATTTTTTTAAATGTGCTGTCATAAATTACCATATGAATATCTTAATGGCACATATATTATAGCATATTTTCTAAAACTAAATTTAAGTTTAGTTTGTTCAAGAGAAATTAGCACTATTGTGTTAAATATCTCAATTCAAAAGATGATTATAAAATGAGTGGGTATATTTTTAAAATTATTTGTCCTTAATACTGAAGTCCTTAAGACTTGGTACTGAGTGTTTTTTCAGGAATTTCTTTTATTTACAAACAACTTCTTTCCATTATGTTAAAATAAAAAAAAATACTTTTTAGTGAAATGCTCTAAGTATTTCTAAATACGCTTATTTAATGTACAAGAAGAAATAAATTTTTATTAGCTCCAATTATTCTTTATTGTTAGTGAACTGGTCACTTAGAGTAATTTGAATTTAATAGAATGTTTATACATTGTCCTATATAAATTGGTAGTGTGCTTAGACGTAACGATTCGAACTTTTGAAATACTCGACCGTAGATAACATTATAATATGCCTAATGGTATTTGTTCCATAGCCTGTCGCATGTGAGCAAATAAAAAAGTATTTAATTTTGATTTGGTTACATAGATGGCGTTGCCAAGAACTTTAATTCAAAATAAAATTCACATTAAAGTGATATTCATTATTAATTGGAGTTTTGGCGCCATCGTGAATGAAGATGGTCGTAATTTTTTCACAATTATTGAATTTAGTGTAAAATATGAGTAAAATTGGTTAATTTAGGTGGGAATTAGTTTGATTTTGTTCAGTGAAAGTGCACTAATGAAATAATAATGAAGAAATTAGTGTATCGTGAATTTCCCCGCTGCCGCCAAATCTCATAAACGAGCTTGTGTAACGAAACCATCGCTTTACTCAAGACCCAGATAAGACTGTGTAAATAGTGACTAATGACTGAAATAAAGAATTATTACGGAAGACATAATTTGAAAATATATTACAAGAAAAAAATTTATTAATACGGAAGACGTGGCTGTATGGACACAGATCCTTTGCCTTTCCCCTACTGGGATAAAATTAAAAACAACAACAATTATTATTAATTTATCATTCTAAAAAACAACAATTGAAAAATATATGTACAACTCCACTTTCTTAAGGACGGGAGAGCACCGCCAGTAGATTCATTATTATTAAATCTATATTTTACACAATATTAATTATAGAAAACCTTAAGACTAAATAAACGTAAGTACAAAAGGCGAACTTATCTCTGCTGAATGAAATTTCTTCCAGCCAACCCGTTATAGAAAAACAATAAATTAAATATTATTAATTTTATGTGGGTTACGTCTCATTTTATATATAAGGATTAGGTACAATCACATTGAATGTTGATAAAAGTTATATATCGGTGATCACTTTCCATCATGTGATCCACTTGCTCTTGTGCCTCCTCTTGTAAAATAATTATCTGGATCATCATATTATGACGTGATACGTTCATGTTATGGTGGAATATGTCAGAACATTGCTTGTAACATTAAAAGTTACCCTTATTCTGCAAATGAATCACTATTTACTATCATGTCTTAAAGCTATTTCAGAATCTAAAATTCGATTTTATAACATGATTTAAAGTATTATTGAGTTAGTTGAATTAATTTAAATAGGGTAAATCATTTAAACCATTCAAAACAACTAATCTGTTTAAAGCGTTTGTACTGTTTGGAAGAAAAAAAGCGAATTCCTAGGCTTATGGAAGTTTAGACTGAAAAATAGGCAAAAGGAAAAATTAAGCTGGATCCAGAAATGTTCTTCCGTAACATGCCTTTGCTCCGTATCAGTTTTGCGATCTAAGAACTTGAATGCAGAAAATTGCGCGTATTTCCGACCATCGCGTGTTTCTATGTCGAATGTTCGAATCGTTTCAACCATTAAGCTCGCGATGGTCCGGAGTGTACCAGTTGGCGATCGAGAACTTCTAGCGTACTGAGCCTTTACCATGAGTTGGTATAGATTATATTCGGTAAGTTACCTGTCGAAATCTATGACACTTTTGGTCTAAAAATGTGTTGCTCTTAGTTACCAATAGAGGCGCTGTTCAAAATTTTATACAATTAAAATAACGTTAGCGATTATAGTAAACTTGACAAGCTGTAAACTCATGATAAGGGCTCTGAATAAGCATTCACACTAGCGTTTTGTATGGCTACGCCGTTACAGAACTGTGGTATGCACTTCAGACAAAATAACATCTAGATCCAGTTTTTCAAAGTTGGTTCAACTAGTACTTTTATTTAAATGTATGTATACGTGTGTAGGATCGCTAGGTATATATGCAAAAGCAATAATCATTTTTAAAGCGCGCGCATCTATGTATATAGGACAATGTAGTTTTTGTTACTGTTTTAAATTTTAACCCGTTTAGTGCATTTCAAATTGCGTCGAGATTAATACAGTATTTGAAGTGTAATATTATTAACACTATAGCCATAGCCAATAATGTTAATTTTTATTTTTGTCTATGTATAAAATAAATTATTGTTAAATTTCGATATATAAAGAACTTACTTTGTATATGTTGTTGTTTTATTTTACCACTAGCTGTTGTCCGCGTTTTATAGGAACCCATTGTGCGATCGGGATTAAAAGGAGTCTATATGTTAATCCAGGTCACAATCTATCTGTGTTCTAAATTTCAGACAAATCCGTATAGCCATTCGAGCTTGAAAGAGTAACAAACATCCAAATATGCATACAAACTTTCGCATTTATAATATTAGTAGTATCTTCACGCCCATATCCCCGAAGAAGTAGGCAGAGGCACAACCAGGGCTAGCCGAAGACACTAAGTCCCACAATGTGATAGGTGGCAAGCCTTTCGTCAACCGGGCAAATTTCCAATCCCGAGCAACATTTTTTTTTTGTTAGAAAATTAGAAAAATCCAATTTCTTTTTGTTGCCCGACCCGGGATTCGAACGCGGGACCTCATGCAGTCAAGTCCAACACCCGGACCGCTATGACACACATCTAAAGCTGATTTCATTATGAAGTTTGAAAAGTATTTCCTTATGGTAAGATATCGTCTATAAGCACAATAGATGGTGCTTTGCGAACCTGAGTCTGGGGTGTTAAGTTTTGCGTTAGTTTGCAGACCGGATCACGACAGTGGCGAGAACTTATTGAGGAACGAAAAGTAAAGAGTTACTAATCCTGGGGAGTCGATGTCAATTTACCACCAGTCTAGGCCTCGTTACTTTCCACATATTAAAGAAAAATGTCTGGAGTACCTAAATAAAAACGCAAGCTATTGTTTTTTATGTTAGAGGTCAGAAAACAATTACATAATTGATGGTAAGAAAAAAACTGTTGCTCATAGCTTCCTCTGCTTGTAGACACCATAGATGTTACAGGTGCGTCGCTGTCCTGGGGCCAGGATGAAAGGCTTATTCTACAAGTCGACCGACATACTCCTCCAGACCGAAACATGTCAGTCATGGCGGCAGGAATAGGTAAGGCAGTGGATCCCTACCCAGGCAAGTGCTGCACAGCACTCGACCACCAGTGGTTTTGTTGGTAATGAACTAGATTTTAAGCAGTGTTTGCCTCTTAAGAGCTGCTTGACAGAGACAGTTGGTATATTCTACCTACTCAACGGACCCGGACCAACACGGAGAAATATTATATTGCTATAAAATGTAAATTTCAAATGCAACGACTAATTTGATAGTGTTACATGGAATAGTCTAGTGGGACTAACATTTTTATTCAAAAAGCGAGCTTAGGGTTTCTACCACGTTATTTTTATCGTGTTTGAAAATTCATCTCAAGCATAGGTAAAATGCTAAATTTAAATGCCTGATCACTTTCGCTTAGACAAAGAATGGCAAAGTGCATACATACATATCTTCACGCCAAGTCCCTTACGACGTAGGCAGAGAGTAGTGCCAAACCTCACGATCCTGACAAACCAGTCTGGCTTCTTTCACATTAATTAACCTTTTTATACAAACACGCCGGTTTCGGAGACGACATCACCCTCGGATAATATCTGAGTGATCTGATCGTGGAATGTCAACCTTGGTCTCCCGGATATGTAGGTAACATCCATCATATTCACATTGTAACTTCGCTATTGTTAAATTTATACTTAGAGTGGTTACTCATGCGTACATAACGTTAGTGTTTGTTACTGTCGTGGAAGGGAGATGGTAGAGCAGGTACAGCCTCTTCAAACCTGGCCTTAGGTAGTCAATACCCTATTAGCATATTTGGTAAGCATGTATTTCTTGTACCTCTGCTTATTGTATAAAAAAATGGAGACTAAACTTCTTACATTTTTATTTTTATTAACAATAGACTAAAAACCACACTTACACCTTCAACTTCTTTCGTTTAGACAGAATATCGTTACCAGGATACAAACCAGACACTCTAGTCTTTATCGATAATTTACTGAGCTTATCACTCAAGTCATCGCAATTCGCACCAGTTTTAGGAGAACAGGAAGATACGGAAATGACAGACAGCGCAGTATTCGCCAAGTTTTTTCTCCCAGCGTAGTTTGATCGATATTTTCCAGAAATATCGATATGTTGAATAACATTTAGAAAGCTACATCTCTTATATCTGTTTAAAACATCTTCTGGTAGCATATTGGAACTTGCCGGAATTTTACTGAGAATTTTGATCCTCCATGTTTATTAAAAAAATGTCAACACCACGTCAACACAATATAGATTTGATACAGATCTTGTAGTTCCCAAAGAACATAAATACCTCTTGCTTAAAGAGTATTTATATTCATTGATAAATACTCTGACAAAAGATAGTTTCCACATTAAAACCATTGACCTATAAGTATATCCTATTTCTATGATTAAATTATCTTCACGCTCATATCCCTGAAGAAGTAGCAAAGAAACAACCTAGGCACCCACGACTAGACGAAGACACTAAATCCCATAATGTGATAGTTGGCAAGCCTATCGCCAACCAGGCACATATATTCCAGGGCAACGTTTTTTTATCAGAAAATTGAAATTATACATTTTCTAATATTTTTTTGTTGCCCGACCCGGTGACCGAACCCGGGACCTCAAGAGATCGAATTCTACGCCGGACCGCTAGACGACAGAGGCTTTTTACTTTGGTTGGTTTAATATTTTAAGTTCTAAATTTTTTTCAGTGATCGAAAAGCGCGCTGATTCTTTATGTTAGCCGAAAGCGCCCACGGACGGTAAGTATTTACACATTTATCAGTCGCGGCTGATATGTTTCCACTTTCCAGCTGAAGTCTCATGTTTTATTGTGAAGTTTTCAAAGATAGTATAATTACTACATTTTAATCGTGAGGATATAAATGGTTATCAACTTGAGTTCATGCTCGAGACAATAATGTATTAAATTATAGGTATGTTATTTTATAAATTAATATATTATTATTTCTGATCAACATCATTTTTCTATTTTTATTTGAGAGTAATGTCAAGTCTTGAAACAGGCGTGTTTGTATAAAAAAGGGTAATGAATATGGAGGGAAAAGGTCTGCAAGGATCGTAAGATTTGACACTCATAGAAGCTGTGGCAGGATTACCAGATTACTATGAAAATACCTAAATTGCCCATCCTTCAACCACAGGCAGAAACT
>NJDC01001913.1:296802-331803 GCA_002245475.1 Calephelis virginiensis | reverse complement strand
CCTCTGCCTTTCTTTTTCTGGAATATGGGCGTGAAGATACTTTTGTCTTTGTTTCAACACAAGTTGTGCAGGACTTAGTAGTTTACACCATCAAATTGTTGCAGGACTTAAACACCTAAAAAAAAGGACACGGTTCTTCTGATTTGAGAGAATTGTGGCCTAAATACTCCATAGCTATTATGATAAGAGCAAAAAGCACATGGCTCTTCTGATATTAATAGAATTGTGGCCTAAACTCCCATGACTCCAACTCAATGGACTCCCATAAACGAATAGGTCGTAGCTCTCCCAAGGCCGGATTATTAGGGCTCACGTGTAAATGTACCGGCTACCTTATTCTCCAGATCCTAACATGACACTATCATTATGACAGCAGGAATAAGTAGGGACAGTCTTGGACAAGTTCTTCTTTTTCTTTTATAAATATGGCTTTCGATCGTTCTTCACGACTTTGCCAATGTCAAGTTAGTTAATTCTTATACAGTCATTAGTTACTTGTTCAAAGTCATGTCAGGTCAGGGTCTTGAGTAAAGCGGTAGCTTGGTTACTCAAGCTCATCTAGTGAGATTTGACGGCAGCGAGGAAATATACGATACACTAATTTCTTCATGATTACTTCATTTGTGCACTTTCACTGAACAAAATTAATCTAACTCCCATCTAAATTAACCATTTTCACTCAATATAAACACGAAATTCTATAATAATGAAAAATTCTTCATTCACGATGGCGCCAAAACTCCCTCGGACAAGTTGCTGCACTGAGCTTGTTGATAATGACATATTTAACCTATGGCTCTTACGAGCTGCCAAGAATTTGTTCTATTGTACTTAGGGAATCCTGGACTAACATAGGTACATTTCATCTTTCATCATCTTATCTCATTATTTTTTTTCAGTCATGCTATAACTGCAAGGAAAAAGGCCACAAGCAATCAGAATGTCCACAAGCTGGTCAAAAGAAAATAAAAGTCAATTAATATAAACTACAATTGTTTTATTATTGTACATAGATTAAAAAATCAAATATTTCAATAAAATCAAATTTGTATGATTATTGTGATTTATAATTTAAATTTTCAATCGTATTTAATAGAACTTGCTCTTAAATTAGACGAAATCTTGATTAAATGAATCGGCTTCGTGCTTGGCGCTGTTTATAAAGTACTGGAAAAAAAGTTGCATTGATTTATAAAATAATATCCTTAATCAAAAATATTAATTAAACATAATTTACATTTTAAGTGGGCCGTATTCTTCTATAAGTTTAAAAAAGGATCAATATTATCCAATAGTTTTCCCATGTTGTAAAAAATTCAAGAATTAAAAGTAAAAGATTTTAGCATTTAATCAGCATTGTAATGAAGTTATTTTATCTTTTACCATTTTACGCAATGTGGACCCAATAACACAAAATGTCTCAAGGATATGGAATAAAACAAGAATTCTAATATAAAGCTTTTTGTAAAATGGATTGGTCATGTGGCATATTAGCCGTCTTTAAACATGAATTAAAATACTCCAAGGTTTAAACTAGTATTACAGTCTTTAATACAATACGATACAGATTACAGGCTATAATATCAACTCGACTCTTACTTTAGTCTATGTTTAGTATTAGATGGCAGGACTGGTTAATCCTATTATTGTTTTACAACAATAATATCTTTGGCCACTTTCATGTAGGCAAAACACGTTTAGTGCCCTTAACATGAGTATTATATTGGAAGTTTATCATATTATCAAGTTTACTATACTCGCTACGATAGATTACGTTCGGTAATTTACGTATCGAAATCTATAGCGGTTTCGGTCTAAACATTTAGTTCTTTTAGTTAGAAGAAGAGTATAATGAGTATAACGCCGTAAAATCATGGTAAGGGCAAAGGTATGCTATTTTTCAATTTTTCTAGTTTAACGTAGGTAATCAAAATTCTATACTTGATATAACGCTTTCTTTTTTATATATAACATTGGAAGTTGCCTGGTAATAGATCTAAAGTAGTTTATTTAATCCGAGAAAGTAGTACTACCTCTTACCTTATATAGCTTGTTAAAATTGGTTTATTAGTTATTTGAACTAAGTTAACAGCTTATTAGTATATACCACTTTTTTCCAGATAGTCACTGACCGTAACAACAGTAAGAGTGTTAAAACATTTACAGTGATCATTGAAAAATAACACACACGTATTACGTATATATACACGTATGTTCATAGAGAGTGACAGACTGACCTGATATATATGCCATTGAGCACAGTTTGCGCCCCGGCATACCGGTCCTCGACCTGTGCGGCGCGCGCGAGCCACGCGGCCCGCACCCGCGTCCACCGCGCGCAGTGCGCTCGCAGCAGGTGCTCGCGGCTCGGGCTCGCTGTGCTCTGCTCGACCGAAATAATCATCGCTACTTATATTCAAAATTACATTATTTTTAATATACAGGTTAACTTTGCAAGGACGGGCCAAATTTTAATATAAGGGGGTATAAGCATAAATAGTGCTGCACTTAAAAGTTAAAAATTAAAATATTATTGCCAATGATCGCCTCTATGGTCTAGTGGTCCGGGTGTTGGACTTGACTGCATGAGGTCCCGGGTTCTAATCCCGAGTCGGCCAACAAAAAGAAAATTGGATTTTTCCAATTTTCTAATAAAAAAAATGTTTATAGGGATTGGAAATGTGCCCGGTTAGCGATACGCTTGCCACCTATCACATTGTGAGACTTAGTGTCTTCGGCTAGTCGTGGGTGCCCTGGTTGTGCCTCTGCCTACCTCTTCGGGGATATGGGTGTGAAGATACTTACTTACTTACTTTATTATTGCCAAATTGTAATATTTACTTTTATAAACATTAATTTAAAACAGTCTACAAAAATGCTTCACTTGTTGTCATTACGTCGTACCTGGTACGAGTCATGACGTCACCAGTCTGCGAAAGCAACTGCGGTCCGTGGGAACCAGTTTTACGCATAGTTTACGTTATAACCATGCATTTTGTATTTTTCGTAGTATAATAATTATAAATTGTTTTTTTTTATTTTAGTTCTTATATAGATCTAAAGTTTTCGATTCCGGACCGTTTCTCAAAATTTGGCTGATGCTTTAGATGAAACCCAGTATAAGACTCCAAACAAAAAAACAAACAGGGTGCTGATAATGTATCTCAGTTGCCAACTCAAAATGGAAAAGTGTACAACAAGTAGCTGTCAAATGACGTGTTTTTTATTTGCTATCACCAGTGACCAACACAAAAATACAATAGAGATAGCAAACACAAATGACGTCATTTGATGTACACTTTTACAGTTTGAGTTGACAACTGAGATACATAATCACCCCCCTGGTCTCCATTAGGTAAGAGATAACCTTGGCTAGAAAGTAGTAATTAAGTATATTTTCTTTGACCTTATTCTAGAGACGTCTCAATATAATTAAAGACTTCTTAGGTTGATGTGAAATGAAAATCACATTAAACGTTAAAACATAAAAAAAACTGCTATTTTGTGAAAGCAAACCACAGACTAACAAAACCGAAAATGATGCGCAATTACACGGTTGTTTTGACACAAATTACATTTAACAATATCTAAAAAATTTAATTGAAACAATATTTTATCATTAAATAAATAACGTATTTACTATTTATATACTGTGTACAAAATATATTTGGAATTGTACAAAACTAGTTTTTTAAACAAATTCGAAAATTCTGCACAGTTTGGAACGACAGTGTTATGAAAAATGAATTAGTGATAGCCAAATTCCATACAAAGTTCTTCTTCGTCCTACTTGCGCTACGCCGCTGTCACTGTCAGACAGATCGTAGAAAAAGTACTTAATACTTACAATAATTATATTATCCACATGCTATACATGTTTATTTCGATGTTTTATATTGGTTAATAGAATGGATAGATGGAGATGCACCTCCCTTAAAATAATCCTGGCGACGCCCATGATTGAGACATCCAGTCAAATATTACTTGCTATCCCTAATAATTGCTATTACAGACGACAACCCTTCAAGGACGAATCGGACTCGCACTTGGCAACTATTATTTCAACAGATGCTCGTGGGAAAACTATATGATTGATATGCACATAACAGCAAGTTATTTCGCAGACCAATTATTCTCGTAATAAACATCTCTGAGCTGAATATTTGTTTATATGGGATTAACTCATTCATGTATTTTTTTAAATGGGAGCGAGGTTAGCCATCAATCACACGGGTGTCCTGACGGTATGAGACAACAAAGATGGTATAGGTGCGTTGCTATTCTGTGGCCGGAATGTTTTTCTATTGTGCAAGAATACCAGCTACCCTACCCTCCAGACCAGAACGTGACAGTCATTATAGCAGTAGGAATAGGTAAGCCGGTGGGTCCGTAGCCGGGCAAGTTCCCGCACAACACTCTAATTGTGGTCTTGATGATGCCGACCTATTTTATTCCGTTCGGCTCTTACGAGCTGCCTAAATGTATTGGCACAAATTTCATAGTAAACCATAATCTAAACAGTACAATCCAACATTATAATAAAATTAGGAGTCGCTTAAACATGGCTCATTCGACCCCTATTGCATATTGACTCAAAAGACCCCTACCCCGAATTGTTTATAAAATATTGAATATCTAAAAATCATTTGAATATAGCATTTTTTTTAAAGTAATCTTCAGGAATCTTGTTGAAATCAAAATACAGTTACTTGAGGGCCGTATGATAATATTCGATATAAAATTATATAAAAAAAACAGTGCACAGTCTCAAAAGATACTGATATAAAAATATGTAGCTACAGCTATTTTTTTCATTTCCAATCTTAAGCAGTAGGTATAGGTACCTACTTACTTTTACAAAGCAATATAATATGTGCGTGTGCAGTAATGCGAGCGATACTAAATTATTTGAAACGAGCATACAATTTTAGTGTGTGCGCTCGTTTTTAGCGGACGGGTTTGAGGTGTTAGTATCTTTACCTTGGGTTTTTATACTAATGATGTAATTACAAAAAGTACGCGAATGCTTGATTATGAGACGTAAATTATATGGCTGTTGGTCAACGATACTTTGAAACCGATGGAAAAGGATGTAATAGATAAAACTTGGGTTTTTAAATAATTATAACAAACACTGACTCGCAAATGGTAGATACATCTTTGTCCATTACACAAATCCATATTCCTGTCTGTCGGAAAACAAAAACGAGTCACAAGCACAGTCACCGGCGTTCGGCGAGTAGGTACGTGTGTTGGAAGAAACCAGTTTTTATATTGTCCACCTAAACTATACATAACATTCATATGAATTAATAGTGACGTTAGATAAGTTAAATTTTGGGCGGTTTTTTTTAAATATAGAAGGATTACATGACAGTAAGGGTAAATACCCCTACGGTAATAAAAAACATTAACCTGGAATGTTCAGGCCATTGATATAAAGGTGTTTTATATCAATGGTTCAGGATCTATCTTTTGTGTTGGTTTAATACTCAAAGGTTTCAATACATCCCGAATATGTTAATCGTCACTAATATCTAAAACTAGATAGATCTCTAAAAATGGATAGTTAATAATAACTTTTTATGTGTACTAGTAATTCAGAAAAAATCTGAAGGTAAATTGGGAAACCTAACTTGATAAAACAAATTTACCTCGATAGAAAAAAAACAAACTTTTTGACGTTCCCTTCTCTGAAAATAATTAATTACATTAGTTTCTATTAAAGATATGTTTACAGAAAAATGGCTTTACCCAAAAAACCCTTTGAACAAAGTATGGGCTCAGTTTTTTTCTAAAAAAGATTCTTATTTTTTTAACAAATTAAAATAGATATTAATATGATTATATTCGCCGGCGCGTAGGCTGCGGATGTATCAATGCAAATCTTCTGCTAATAATACAGTGTATTATCACGCCCATATCCCCGAAGAGGTAGGCAGAGGTACAACCAAGGTACCCACGACTAGCCGAAGTCACTAAGTCCCACAATGTGATAGGTGGCAAGCCTATCGCCAACCGGGCACATTTCCAATCCCGACCAACATTTTTTTATTAGAAAATTGGAAAAATCCAATTTTCTTTGTGTTGGCCGACCCGGGACCTCATGCAGTCCGCTAGACCACAGAGGCGATTAATATAATATAGTGACTACATATTTTCATTTACTTTGTAAAAAAACAAAGCCAAGCAAATCATTTAATCATGTGGTTAGTTTTCCTTACTTACCTAAGGAATTTTGTGAAATATAAGTGCAGATAAAATTTATTGTTAATTATCCATTCACATAGGTTTAGTTTTAGATCCGATGATGTTTATTATAGCGCGTTAAGCTTTTTGCTTAACTCTACACTCCAAACTGGAACACAAAGTGATGAGCACTGAGTCAGCGCTCGAAGTCTTAACCCGTCATTCTCACAGTTAATAAAGAAAATGATATGACTTACATTCAAATTAATATTATCTTTGCTGCACAGTTTTTGTTCGGGTATGAGGTCTGGTATTTTAGATATTGGTGGTCCTGTAGGGCCTGGCAATTCAACACTGTTCTCTGATGGGGCATCTGTCTTTTCTTTTCTGAAAAGCATATTTCTAGTTCTAATGTGTATGTTACAACCATATCACTTTTAGATAACAATACAATAACATAATATTTTCGTAGTTCACTTGTGTAGGTATGTGAGTTTATTCGCCTTTTTAAAATCATAATATTGAGGGATAGTGACTGTAATTTTAAAAAATGTAATGCATAATGCTATTACTAAGATATTCAAAAGGAAATTCTCAATATAGATATTAGAAATTATAAAACACTAGCTGCCAGTTCCGACTTCGCTCGGATGGTATCTTTTTATCATAAATTGAGATGTAAGCTATCCTATCTTTCAAGTTGGATCAAACTGTACATGGAGTGCAAATTTGATTGAAATTTATGAAATAGTTTAGGAGTCCATCACGGACAAACAATGTGGCACATAATTTATATCTATTAAGATTATAAGGGTTTTAAAAATATATCTGGTTTAATATATTAACACATTTGTTTTAGCTTAGCCTTTACAATTATTATTAGTAATAGATTGTTAGCCCTAACAGTAATTACATATTTCAAATGGATTTTATGAACAACACACATTCATAATTTTAAAACATGAGATTTTCAGACTATGCTTCAAGCTTAACTTGTATGTCAAACACACTGTCCTTCAAATGCAAATATCTGCAGCCTTTTTTTTTACTTTTTTTTATTGATTTTGATGTAACGCATGGTTTTTGTACAAGACCAGGTTGTAACTTACAACAATATATTTTTTTTAAATATCTTCACTGTACAAACACAGCCTTCCAGTATTAGAATGAATAGGTCTTCTAAGCTTTCCTCTCTTTTTAGCCTAACACTGTCCATGTAATTTATTGCTATTCATGTTTTTTTTGACTTTTTCTTTTTACTAAATGCTCTTTTTATTATAATCTGTTTAAGGATTCTATAATGTGATTACATATTTACCCAATGTCACTATATCTAGCCTTGGGTTTGTTTGCTATCCAAGCTCTGCATATGGGGTACAGCGGAGAATCTTCACTGAATTGAGACAGGTCTACACTCCTATCAAATAACTTCAAAACATATGACTGACGCTGTGGAGATTTGGGAGTATTCGACTCTTCTTCATCAGATGATTGGTGGCTTTGTTCGTTACTGGCTCTCCTGCAATCAACATTTGATTTATTTGTTGGGTCTTCTTCAGATTGTCAAAAATTAAAAATATATTTTTAAGAAAAGACACACTCATTCAGTGCTATCAAATCAGATTTCATTTGTAATGGAGTTTAAACTAACTACACATTAGAATGACAGTTAAAGGAAGTGCAGGTTTCTATAATTTGGTCATTTATTTGTTGCCACTATATCCGTATTTACTTATAAAACAAAGGTTGTTATGAGTTTGATGTGTGTGTGGGTGTGTCTATCAGTCTTTGGCATTGTAGTTCTACAACATATAGATAGATTTTGATGCGATTTTTTTTCCTTTGAAAGCTGATTTGATTGAGATGGTTCTTAACTATATATATTTTGTTGAGGGTTTATTGAAGATTTTAAATTCAAGATTGTATGTATTGATTGCCAACTTTTTGTTATTTAATTAAAAGAAGATAGCAATAAAATACAATAAATTTAGAATGCATAGCAAAACAGAATGAGTACTGGGCACTATTACCGACACTTAATTAGATATAGCATTTGTTATGTAATAAAGACTAATGTTTATAAAGCACAAAAGGAGAGCTTATCTCTTCAAAAGGTCTTGTAGACCAAGTATGTAGCTTTATTAGGGAGCTAAATTAGAAAAAAGACTACTGAGGTTAACTATTTTTAAAAGCTTTCATTTAAGTTACAAAGTATGTTTGTCCATGTGGAATAATAAAAAACAATTTTAAAACAGCTATACTCAAGTGATTGAGCTGAGTTTTGGTATACACATAAGATTCAATGGAGCCAATATGATGGTGGAGATGGAAGAGCCATAGGAACTCTTAAAATTCCAGATATAATTCGAAATGCCTTTAATAGCACTTAAATACGAACAAGGAACAAAAAAACATTTTTGGTTGAACATTTATTTTTCAAAGGTTCACATAAGAAATGCTATGTAAAATGTAATGCCATGTATTTGTTTTGGCTTTATTAGGTGCAAAAAAAGGTCCAACTTACTTATCACCCCTTTTAACCTTTAACTGTGGACGCGCGGTCCCACAGACCGCTCACCCTTTGTAATACTCGTGTTTAACCCCTTTCCCGCACTATCCACATCTGAGGTGCTCGGTAGCTTCGTATTTAGTGGCATTCGATTGTTGAAGCAGGAGGTTGAGTCGCCGGATTCAA
Organism: Calephelis virginiensis; assembly: GCA_002245475.1. Lineage (NCBI taxonomy): Eukaryota > Metazoa > Arthropoda > Insecta > Lepidoptera > Riodinidae > Calephelis > Calephelis virginiensis. Next base: position 322,919 of record NJDC01001913.1, on the reverse strand, counting down.
ATTAGGTAAGTTATTTCGCTTTAAAATGTCACGGCGGTCTGTGAGACCGCATGTCCACGTTTCCCATATAAAAATATAAATTATTTTTTTATTTATTTTAGGTTACTTTCGATGAAAATAAGATAAATGTATATACTCTGTAGAAGAGGAGTTTTCCTAAAGAAATTGGAACGATCCACAAATGAAAACACGCACTGTAAGTCAAAATTTGCCAAAGGAGTTACACTTGACACTGAAGCAAATATTAGGAGCAGTCATGACACCGAAAGAACTTCCTACTCAGGTGATTGAATTCAAGCGAAAAATATGCAGACTCTGTCCACCAAAACTAAAAAGGTAGACTAACTACCCTCGTGTCAGTTGTAAGCAAGGCAATATGCCTACAGTGTTCCAAGGCTTTGTGCAATAACTGTCAATAAATTGTACACATATTGAACCATTGTTAGAATTTTTATGTTCTATTATGATAAGTATTTTATGTTCATTATACTTTAAACTTAAAGATTATTAGGTATATTGATTTTTGCTAAAACTTTATTTAATATAAGAGTTTGCTCCTAAAAGTAATCTCAGGTAAATTTTGACTGAAAATTGCCTTATAAAGTTTACTTGCTGTACAACATAAGAAAATAAAATATAAATATTGATCACATACATATCCATCATTTTAGTTTGGTATCCCCAAAAAATAATAAAATATTTATCTGTATAATTAAAGTAATTTTTTACATAAATAAGTCCTAGAAAGATAGTGGTCTGTGAGACCACGCGTCCATAGTAGTGTGATAAGAATATGACGTCCGTAGTTAAAGGTTAAATATCATTACAGTTTTCTATAGATACTACAATTTATATTTAGACATTCAAATTTCAATTTTAAATATATAAACTATATTGGTAGATAAAAGTAACTTCATTTATTTTTTCAAGGTATTAGATTATTAAACAAATTGGCATAATTGCGATAAAACTTATAATTATACAATGTTAATTGTATTAATGATTTCAAAAAAGACAGTAATACAAATTCAGTATTAGATTAATATTATGTAAAGTAAAGATGTTTGAAAAAAAAACTGCTAAGATTAAGTCATACTTATGTCTGTCAATAGAAAACACACTTTAGAATACATTGAACATTGAATACTTGTTACACAAGTTAAAAAAACGAAAAATTTTATTTCTTTTTTTTATTGTTATTATTTCATTTCAATCCACAAAGACTCTATACATACAAGCACAATGTAGTAACAGTTTGACTTAATTGATAAGCAGTATTGAAATAAACCTGTATTCGAAAGTACAAACTATTAGATTTCTGTTAGGTCTAGTTTCCTACCCTGGTTCATCAATCAGAACTGGCTTCTTCTCATTTACCACATTTCATTATTGTTAATGCAATAAATAGTAAAGTTACCTATCCCGTTGCTTATCAGGTGTAGAATCCATGGGATCATCAGAATCCTCTTCAGACTGCTCTAGTGCATCCATCAGGGCCCCTTTCAACCTTCCTCTAGCTGTGTTAACCTCATTTCCAATGTATATAGACTTTTCTAGACAAGATTGTTTTTAATTAAGAATATATTATACTTAGTTGAAAAGTTTTTATAATTAAGGAAATATTAAAAACAATTCAATAAAGAAAGGATATATAATTAAGCTAGATCAAGACGGTGAGGAGTACTGATGTTAGAGGTATGAATAAATAAGGCTGTAAAACAAATCAGAGTGCCACTTATTTTAATTATTCAAGTTTTAGAATAGTTGCACAAAATACAACAGGGCAATCTAAATAACTTTACATATTTAACATGTCCATAAATAATTTTTAATAATTTACCTTGCAAATCTTCAAAGAGTTTCTGATATTTTCGATGTTGGTGTCTCTTACGTGTAAATATTCTTTTACGTTTAGTTATTCTGTTAGTAGGCATTTTTACCAAAATTGTTTCTATTAGCAAGTTTTACTCAACACTCTCGCTTTCGTGTTCTTATTTCGAATTTTAAAATTTCGGTACAAACTAGAAAAAACTATAATCAAAACAAAAAAGCCTCTTCTCTAGGGCTGTATAAAATATCGACAGTTTTATTTTGAAATATCGATATTGGTTACTTATATTTTTATCGATTTGAGATGTAGCCGTCGACACTAGACATTTTTAAAATAAATATTTAAATATTAAATAATATTAAAAAAACATGTTGATATTTTTCTTGACGTAGACAGAGATGACTAGTTACTCAGATTAGAAATCATCATCAGAATCAGAATCAAAAAACCGGATAAAGCCAGCTGCACGGTGTTTTCTTTCGTGTTCTTCGATGTACACTTTCACTTACACTCCAAAAACTACCTTGCTCCAAAGTTTATTTTGTGTTTTGGCCGTATCTCGGTAAACTTTCAAGCTATGTAGTGGCTCAAAAAGTAGTTTTAAAGGGAATTTTATAAGCTATAAATATATTAAAGTTTTACATTTTTTTAGCCTTCATTTTTGAAAAGGCAACGTTTAAGGGGTTCTAAAATGGCATCAATCGTAATTTAAGGCAAGCTTTGGAAGGTCATATCTCAGTTGTTTTACAAGCTAAAAAAATAAAAAAAGCAAAATATTTTCAAAGGAACAATCTAACTTTTGTTCTTTACTTATTTTGACGTATATCCTATAGTTTTTCCGAAATTATGAAAAAAAAGAAAAAAATTAAAATTTCGAAGATAATTTTTCGACTTCAACCAGAGTCTTTTTTCGAAATTATGCATTCTAAATCGTTCAAACTCACACAAATCATTATAAGAACATAAATAAAGTAAATTGACCATTAATTATCTTTTGGTTGGATACTATTGCCAAGGGTGAATTTGAGTTTTTTTTCTACAAAAAAAAATATAGATTGATTTTATTTCGGCCATAACTCTCTTAGTTTTCATGCTAGAGAGTTCTAATAAACCTCATATTAAGGCATTTTAAAAAAACTTTGAAAAAGGTTTTTAAGCAATTTTTTGAAAAAATTACCATTTTTCCGTTATTTGACGTTGAATTTTTAAAAAACTTTCATTCAAATAATATATTCTGCTTTCAATAAATCATTACTCGGTTTGTATTAGGTCTACAATAAATGAAAATGCACCAATCTCTTTGTTTTTTATATTCTTTATTTATGGTTCTTACACTTATATTGATAAAATGAATAGTTTTTGAGTTATTCATAATAAATAGATTAAAAACGTAGTTTCTTTCACGAAAAATGCCAATTTTCAATTGCGTATAACTCGAAAACTATTGAGTTAACAAACTACATATACATACTTCTTCTCATTCTCGGAAGTTTTTCGAATTTATGGTTATAAATTCTTTAATCCAATTTTATAACTTAATTCTTGCAACCTTGGACCAAATAAAGGTTTTGTGAGCATATTTGCAGTTTGTGTTTCAAAAGGTATTTGTTTAATAATTAAATCTTCATTAGTTACACATTCTCTAACGAAGAAATGTTTCAATTTTATATGTTTGGTACGTTTGTGATATTCATATTGTGGATTTTTTTGAAAGTTTTACAGCTGATTCATTATCTAAATGTAAAACTGGGTTATCAGTTTTTAGTAATCCACTTAGTAAGCGATTCAGCCACAATATCTCTTGCGCAGATTCACTAGCAGCAATTATTTCTGCCTCGGTTAAAGACAAAGACACTGTAGCTTGTTTCTGATTTCTCCAACTTATTGCAGCACCAGAGAATAAGAATGCTGAACCTGATGTAGTTCGACCAGTGGTTTGATCACCCCCATGATCTGAATCACTATAGCATAGTAAATGCGATGGTGACAATTTGGTGTATACTAAACCTTTCTGCTGTGTTCCTTTTAAATGTGACATCTTTCGCTTTGTTACATTTTTTAATTTGAGTTAGCTCAGATGATGAGATTAATAAGATAATTTCGGATTTTGCTCGCCATTGATTTAGACATCAGTGGCATCACTTTTCAAAGGCGTTACTACGTATTTCCATAAATTGTTGCGGACAAGCACAGCTTCGGCTTGTATAAGCTACGTTTCGTAATTGTCCTTAGTAAGTGGCTCAATTCTTGCCGTCATTTTTTCTTTTGTTACGAAATTCTATGATTTCCGTTTTTATCTTTTTATAAACGCTCTGCTACCATATTAAGTTTTTAATGACCATATAAATTGAGAGGAATATTTAAAATATGTGTTAAAACATATTTTACAATTTTATTAAAACATATGACAAGAATCTTAAGATGTGCTTGAGATTATTTTTTATATCAACTCAAAGAATACAGTAATAATATCAACTATTACTAGGGAACAAGTAATATAAAGACATCACCACGTAATAGTATACAATAAATGTTAGAAAGTTACCACCACACATATATATCACAAATACATATACATACTTCTTCACAGAGTTTTAAAAAAAAAATGCTTAGAACAATTTGTCTTAAAATTTGTTCCTTTATAGATTTCCGTGGTTATTTTCCACAAAAAAAAATTCATTCCCTAGTTGGGGTAGAACTAACCCCCAGGCAAAAAGCACACATCGCAATAAGATAGATTTTGCAGTTTGAGGTATTCTCTACATGCTGTCAAAATTTAATGAATATCTATGCAGGTTCAAAAAAATCGGAGGTGAAAACCTTGGTAGCTTGGATTAAAAGCGTGGTTAAGGTTTTGTTAATCTTATGTGCAGTAATTTGAAAAAAAAAATCGATTATATTTAGAGTATCGATGTTTAGCGTATACTAAGAAGTACGAACATGGCTTCACCTGCCAATTACCAAATGTCGGATGTCAATTTTCATATGTCAATTGTCAAAACTGAAATTTGCCTTGAATTTTTAAGCAAAACAAATTAATTTTATTCTGATAAATTGGATAACTTAAATTAACTTGCGTTCCAAATGTATACAGTCTGGGCCTCTCTAAACAGAGAATATTAAGTAAATTGAAATTCAGTACTAAAGGGCACATGATTTACTATGGCAACCACAGCGTATGAACACGACGCCGAAGGTATGAATTTTTGTGACTAAAATTTCTATAGAGAGTGAATAAGGCCTGTTTACATCATTTTTAGAATGATAACAAATATAACTATATTTTAGAAAATTATTTATTAGTCAGGTATTTGAATATTACAATGACTATTTTGTAGGTGGTAAGTTCATACCCGCTACTCAGAGACCAGATGGTACATGGCGGAAGCCTAGACGTATAAAAGATGGCTATGTGCCACAAGAAGAAGTTCCGCTATATGAGAGCAAAGGAAAACAGTTCAAAGCTCGCCAGACTTCAGGTTTGCCAGTAGGATTAACCCCAGAAATAGTGGCAGAGGCGAAGAAAAATAAAAAGAATGTCATTCAACCTATACCTGGTTTGGTAATAAATGTTGAAAAAAAGAAAAAGAAGAAGAAGAAGACGGGTAAATAGTCTAGTTCTTTAATAGTTTTTCTTAGTTTGCGAGTTATTAACCAGTTTTGAAAGGAAATTTCTTTGCTGAATATGTGTGTTAGAAGGTTGTGTGGCAATGTAATTTTTAGGATTTGGAGAATTATCCACTTGCACATTCAATTTTTGCACCTTCAATATGATAAGCTTAACCAATGTCTGTGCATGTTATCCTTTCATTACAGTAACATCTTTATGATAAATAATAAATAAAACATCCTGGACAAGTCACACAAATTGAATCTAACCATACTTTAAGCAAATTATATGCTTGTGTTATGGATGTTAGTCAACGATACTAATACATAGAAATACTTAAGTAGATACCAGAATAAATTTAATTATTTCTTGAAAAATCTGAGCTCATACTAATTCAAAGGGTTTTTGGGGATTATCCAAAATTTTTTTCTGTAAACATGTCTTCGACAGATAGCAATGTATTTAATTCTTTCCAGAGATTGGAATGTCAAAAAAAGTGTTTCTAGTGAATGTTTTCTATCAATCCAATTTTTTTTGATTTTGTATCAGTTTCAATAGTTATTTACAGAATTTAATGAACTTAAGTACACTTAAAAAGTCATTGCTTATTACCCATTCTGAAAGGTCTAGTATCATTATAGGTATTTGTGAGGTCAAATTTACATATTTGGAATGTACAAAGCCTTAATGATTTTAATAATGTTTTTATTTTCTCTATTTATATAATTACTTAATTAAGTTTCCACTGAGAAAAGAAACCCACATAAGGTACTACTTTCTCTACTCCTAATGGTATTTACAAATTTATATTTTATTAACCTTAGTTTTGATTTTTTAAATTTTAGTGTAAAGGAAATGCTGAGCTATTTCAAAGCTTGGTTTTGAATCAAAGTGCTAGACTCCTTTGCACAATTCTATGCTTATTTGCAACATTGTTGTATAGAGCGAGAGTTGGGTATGTCAGTAAGAAACATGAGAGTAGGATAAATGCGGTTGCAATAAGAGGGCTATGGAAAATCGGTGGTAAAACGCTTGCTAACCGAATTCGTAACAGTGAGATCCGAGAGAGAGTGGCATTGAAGGAAGTGTTGGTGTTAAAATGTGAAAGGGCATGCTCCACTGGTTTAGATATGTAGAAAGAATGACAGATGAGAGATTGACAAAGCAGATATACAATGCTAATGTGGATGGATGTAGGTGCCCAGGGCGACCTAGAGTGACATTCAACAGTCAAATTGTTCAGGTGTTATCCAAAAGGGGTGTCAATCACTGAAACCTGCCTGTTTGCATGAAAAGGGTAATGAATGTGAAGGAAGCAAGGCAGGTCAGGACAGTGAGGTCGGGCACTCAATACTCTCTGCCAACCCCGTAACGGACTTAGTGTGAAGATATGTATGTATTCCTATTTTTATGAATACTGAAAAAAATTATGATACATAAATAAGTTGATTTGAAAAGTCATTTCTCACATATAATATTACTAGCAAACCAATATATACAATAATAATAAATCTGTAATTAAGATTGGAGGATTTATATAATACTAGTGGTCGTCGGTTGGTCAAAATTTGACCAAAATAAATTTTAATATCTTGTTGATGAGAACCCCATCTTCATTTCTCAATACCGACTACTTTGTTTCCAAACTGTGATCATCTTGCGCCATCTGTGATCTTTTATCGTTATCATCAATATATTTGTGTGTGTCAAATGCATGGTAGTGTGGGTAATGTTTTATTTATTGATTTAATGTACTTTATAAGCATTATTATTGAAAAATATTTGCTTTCTGCACTTCTCCTACACATAAACTATGAGTGTGCCAAATTTTATGCTCCTGCGTTCGTACAATTTTTGTAAAAAAGGGTCCAAAGTTTTGGTATCACATATTAAAATATAGATTAAAAGCAGCAAAATCAATTCAAGGAGTGTGGTATAATCTGCAAAACAATTTTACTTATCAACAAAATAATAAACTTATTTTATTACTGTTAAAATTTTTAGGGGGAGGTGTTGATGAGGCTACAGAGAAGCTTTCTAAGTGTGAAATAACAGAACCTGTATTCAATGGACAATCTGTAAATACAACATCTTTATTAACAGACCCAGTTAAGAGACTTAAAAATTTAAAAAAGAAACTCAGAGAAATTGAAGTTCTCGAAGAAAAAATCAAGTCAGGGACACTCAAAAACCCGGACAAGGAACAGAAAGAGAAAATATCAAAAAAGAATGATATTTGTCAAGAAATTGAAGTGTTAGAAAAGGAATGTGCATAATATAGGCCAAATATTTTATTTTATAAGGAAAATCAAGGACTTTTATTATTTAAGTAACGAGTTTCAATAACATGAAAGTTTTTAGCTTTGACAGAATATTAAACTTATTTACATTGCTCCTTTAGGTATTTTCTTTTCATATTAAAATGTCGTAATAGTAGTCTGTCTATGGTTGTAGTCAGTTCATACAATTTTAACTGATACTGATAACAGCTACTATTGAGCATGACACAATAACCCGCAACCCACTCAATAGAAAGTTTTATCTATGAAAAACTGATGTTTGCATTAATTTCGAACAAAACTCACTGCTATGTACTGTTAACCTCACAGTTATATAACTACTACTAACACAGGACTAAACACAGGATCTGCTCTGTGGCTCTCTTTCTCATGCATTTCTAGACTTCGAATTTGCCTTGATTTCTACATGGGCGTCGGTCGCATACGCTGTCAGTTCCACACCGGTGGGGGCCCAACCGAAACCATGTGTGACGACGCAACGGACGCTGATATCCTCACGAAATTTAGGGAGACCCCGTCATATACTAACTGATCTCGCCGACACGATAACTCACAAGACGTCTCACTAACCATCGACGCCGGTCTTTGCGTCGAAGAACTCATACAATCGACCCACCTAGTAACCAGAAAGTAGCAGTTGAGGGTCGGTCTTCTGAGAGACAGATCTTGTTGCTGACGTAGGGAACAGTTCAATCCTTCTAAATCAGAGGTTCCCAAACTTATTTCATGTAACGCCCACTTTCAAAATCAGTTGTTTTGTAGCGCCCCCCCCTCGTTTTTTTCTTGTCAATAACCTCAATAACATATTTGTTGCGCCTAGTTTAAAAAAAAACATTTTTTTCAAGATTTATACCGCTCCCCTCTAGGCTTCCAGCGCCCACAAGGGGGCGTTATCGCCCACTTTGGGAAAGGCTGTTCTAAATAATGATGCTCGCTCTGAGCACTTGTCTCGCCTAACAAGTCCACTGAAGTTGTAAAAACCGCTAGGTTAGCAACACTCTAGTCACTAAAAAATCAACCGGTGGGCATCGGCCAGATGAGTAAGTTGTCTAGGTGTATGTCCTAGAACTGCCCTATGGGCAGCCCATTGTTGCCTTCTTTCACAATTAATTATGAACATTATACCTTGATGTTGGAAAATAATGATCTTTTAAAATAGATAAATGTTACGAAAATGTTTTAAGAAGTATGGATAAAATTAAATAATAGGTTCAGAAGTATTACATAAATACCTACGCGATTATTCAATGGAAATAAATAGTTGATTAGTCGAGATCTCCACCACTCTACTGCCTTCTAGTCAACTCTATATGCAGATTCACCCCATTCGATTTTCGAAGTGAGGATAAAGCAATGAACAGTAAAAAATCGTACAATGTTTTGAAAAAGTAAAAACTAGGTACGTACCTAATGTTTAATATTTGAAGCAAAACTGTAACTAAAAAAATAACAGCGTTTTGGTCAGGGCTCCTTTGCAGAATAGACAATCTACCTTCCTGCCAGGCAGCTCGTAAAAGGCGAGCATAGTCTTACCGTCACTAACACCGTGATATCTGACTAGGTGGTAGACTTTCGCAGCGACTCACCCGGATTGGTATCACCGCCTTACCTATTCCTGCCGCCATAACGTCAGTCAAAGTATCAGAAAAAAAATGTATATTTTATTCGTTAATGTCAAATTAGGGACATTTAGGAGGGACGAGAGTTTACTGCAATATTATTTTAAATACAAAATATACGGCGCAATACCTTTGTTTAAAAGTGCTATTGAGCATGGTTCATGTAATGGGGATGATACCCGCCACTGTTCCCCACCAGGTGGCGCTAGTTTGACTGTAGATCAAACAAGCTGTTTGATGTCCTTCGTAGATAAACTAGCTATTAGCTAATGATTATGTTTTTAGTTTCGTTACCTGACTTGTCCGATTTTGAAAATTCTTTTTATTGGATAGGTTTTATTCAAACGGGATAAAAAGTATCCTGTGTCCTACTCCTGGTTCTAAGCTACCTTCCCACAAATTTTCAGCGTAATCGGTTCTGTCATGTATAAATAGTATAATAATATAAATAGTGTACTTAACACGACTTTCTTTTATATTTAGATAACCACCAAAAATAAAAAAGTTAGGTATCAATCATTTTAATTGTCGAAAAACTAGAACACAATAAACGACAAAAAAGTATGTAAGTATTCAGTTCACCCCAGTCTCCTTATAGAAATACAACCAGAGCACTCACAATTGGCCGAAGTGTGAGCCGAATCACAATGTGATTGGTGGCAAACCTATCGCTAATAGTAGGAGCCCAAGAGGGGATTTTTGGACTAACTAATTAAGGTATGGGAGATACCCTGTACCATTGTTGAACACCTCCATTATGTATCAAATCTCTACATAGAGACGCGCATGTAGGGTTGTCTGTCTAATTTTTTTTGGCTTGAAAATATACTCGAGCGTGTCAGATTAAAGTATGGCGGGCTTATTACATGCCAATAAGTCTATGATTGAATTTTCTGATGATTTGAACAAGACGTACGGGAGTAGGAGGTTCAGAAACTTTCAAAAACCAAGTCATATGTGTTAATTGTCTATTACAGCAATCTTTCTGATTGACATATTTCTGTCATCGAAAACACATTAGGGATATATATTATTAATATTTGATGAGTTCGGCTATGATCAAGTGACTGAAATTGCTATTTTAGCTTCTAGACACTTAACGCACCGCTAAAAAGAAAAACCTTACATGACCTTTTTTACTCTCCACTATTTAATCGACAAAGTGCAATGGGTCCCAATTACGCTGGAGTTACTACACATTTCGCATCGCGGACTCCCCTACTATAACGTATGTACGTGGTACATAACTAATCTTTAGGAGTTTTGGCGCCATCGAGAGAAAATATGGTCGAAATTCTTTCATAATTATTGAATTTCGTGTTGATATTGAGTGAAATTAGTCAATTTTGGTGGCATTTTGTACAGTGAAAGTGCAAAAATGAAATAATCATGAAGAAATTAGCGTGTCGTGTATTTCCTCGTTGCCGCCAAATCTCATTATATGAGCTTGAGTAAACAGGCCACCGCTTTACCCAAGAGCCTGACATTACTTCCTGACGACTTATGACTGATGACTAATTAAAATAATTGAAATCGATACAAAATTTGATGCAAATTTATTAATTAATATAAATTTATTAATCATCTAACGCGAAAGTTACGTTAGATGATTTTTGACGTTGCCATTACACTCATAGATAATACACCTTATTACACTCGGGGCTCTGATGTCGTTAACGCCAATATCGGATCACTAGGTTAAAAGGGCGGTAAATAAATAATTTTTGTTATTAAAAATAATATACAAATGCCTTAATTATTGTAATCTAAACCTAAATAATTAAGATTATTATTTTGCATTACACTAAAATAAAAAGTCAAATAAAGTTAACAATTTAGAATGAAATCCAAAGGGATAAACATTATTATTAAAAAGTTATGCACTTTTTGTGGGCGCCAATTCAAAAATACTTAGGTACCCGGACGGTACAATAGTCTTAAGTTATGTAGTTGCCTATTAAGGTTACTAAAAAACTTTTATTTCAAAATCTAAACTGTTTTTCAATATTTTGGTGGTTTAATATTTCTTTTAGTATGTTTTAAAATGTACAATTAATTTTTTCTTGTAACTTGCGCCATCTACTTCGTTTCTAGATTATTTTTCATTCTTACTGTTTGGTTTTTCTACTTGGTAATATGAAAGAAAAACATGAACTATTGCTAACCAACCTAAACATACTTATACATTCGAAAGTGTGCTTCTTTCTTCTTAAATTATCATATTTTTAGGATGAATTTGAAATTGAAGGCTGGTATTATCATCATCAGTCGGAGGACGTCCACTTCTGGACATAGGCCTCCCCTATAAAGCTGGTATATATAAGAAAAAAAAAACATTTTTTTTTGCTTTACATGTTTAATCAAATCAATATATTTAAGAGTAAAAGTAAATAAGAGTAAAAAATGACACCTTTTAAAAAATATCTGATACAACCAATCCTTTATAAAGCAAAATATACAAATATTATTTTTTTTAGCTTATATAAAAATATTTGAGATTCAAAATTAAACTGCCAACTAATTACATTTTATAATTTGATTACATAGAAAATAATATTGTTTGATTATAGAAATTAGGTGGCACACAAGCTTGATATAAATATTCAATTATTACATTAAGTCCCGTAAGGGACTTGGCGTGAAGATATGTATATGTATGTATGTAATTATTACATTATCTCCAAAATGTAGTCAATGTTGGTTACATATTACCTGAACATTAGAATCTAACTTCAAACTACTGAAAATTACATCAATTGGGCTGGTTAACCTCATACCCCATACATACATAAACTCTTTTGTAGTGTGACAGTTTTTTTTTATTCATTTACAAAATTTTATTCTATAAAAAAATATTTTTAAAATCCAAAATTTCTTATTGCTTTGTGAAGATGATTAGGTCTATGGGTGGTGTAAAGGGTCTCCAAAACTAGTGTGTTTGTATAAAAAGGGTAATGAATGTGCAGGAAGCCAAATAAGTCTGTTAGGATCATGAGATTTTGCACTTTATACTCTCTGCCAAGCATGAAGACATGTAAGTATGTATGTAAGATGATTAGACAGATATGCATAAAAAACTTGTGAAAACAAATATTGGATTAGTAATACATGTCGAGCAAAGTGAACAGAATGTAATGTGTATGGAATAATTCAATTCAATTTATGTTTTTTTTTCTTTGATTCTAAAAACTTTAAACTTAAAAAAATGTGATTTTTATAAAGAGTTTATACAGTTATTAAAATCACAAAAATGTGATTAGTTGTGCATTTATTAGAAATATAAAGATGTTTCCTAAATGGTTGTAACTTGTAGTCATGCTTTAGAAACTTAAACATATAGCTTTGATTCCCCTTTCAATACAAATTTAGAGTTAAGTCTCTCTTATAAGGAAAAGTAAGTAAAATGGAAATTATTTTGTTCTTTTACAATGTTCTATAGATATATGTTTAGAAAGAATGCCAATTATTATATTTTTAAAAACTAATACAATACTGACAAAACTATAAACCATAACATAATATGTAAAAACCCTTAAATATACATTTATGAATTCTTAACTATAAAACATTCTTATAATACTATTTACTTCAGTATTTAATCTGCAACAAAAATAAAAAAATAAATGAAGTGAACATTGTTAAAAACATTAGAATTTAATTTTAGCACTTCCAGATTAAAGTCCAATAATTTAAACATTAACAAAATCTGAATCAGTGTTGCCAACCACACAATTTGAATTATACTAGCTGACTGTTACGGCTTTGCTCGGATGGTAATTTTTTGATCATAAATTGAGTTGTAAGCTATCCTATCTTTCAAGTTGGATCAAAATGCACTTTATGTGCAAATTTGATTGAAATTGGTTAAGTAGTTTAGGAGTCCATCACGAACAATGTGACACATAATTTATATATATATATATTAAGATTAATGGTAATCTTTTTGGTTTTGGTAAAATTCTGTTGTTCACAAAATTTCAACTTAATAGTTACAAGACCTAATATGTATTTTCATTAGTATGTTGTACGATCCCTTGAAACACAGCGTTGGCAAACACTGATCTGAATCAGCAATTACGACATGTGCATTGATTAATTATATTAGATAAGAACAGTTAGGGCCAATAATTAGAGGCTTGAAATTATAAGCAATAAATTTTAGTATTATGGTTAATGGCAGTTGGGTATTATTGAAATATCAGATGATGCAAGGCTACACCACAACGAAGATAAAAGAGTAATTGGACATATAAATATTAGTCAATTAATATCCCATGCCCTAATTTGAAATTTTGTCTTTTTAAGATTTTAAGGTTTTTCATTATGAGGCTACACATTTTGTAATGTTACAGTAACGTCTGTTTGTTAAAGGTTTTATAAAGTTAATAGCTAAATCAAATCATTATCTCATTCATTAAAATCTTCATACGGAATTGTTTCAAAATTTATGCGTAATACTTACCAAGTCTATATAAATTCATTTCTGGCTTTTTGTCTTGCGTAATTACCGAGACACGCAAGAATACCAATTACAGCAATACCTATTCCTAGGACTGTTGCTAAGAAATCACCGAAATCATATCCCTGAGATGCTTCCACTTGATTGATAGCAAGTAATGTAAAAGTTAACAACAATAACACTGAATACATTTTTAAAGTTATTAGCTATTGCACTTTTGCTTTTTTATAGATCTTCTTGAGATCTGTTTTTTGGAGATTAACGCTGTAATTAACGCTTTTAAAAATTGCTTGTAAATAATAAAACTGTGATGTAAAGTGTAAACCACAGACCAATTAGAGTACTACGTAAACCAAATTTAAACCATAAAGTAAACAGAAAAAAAATTGGCTGCTGACATTTGACAACAAAATGACAGTTTCTTATTGTTGCCATTGAAATCACAAACGAATAAATATCATAAAATAAGCTAACCTAATGTCAAAATTTTGCCAAAATTGTGATAAAAATTATGTTAATAATTTTCAAAGTCAAATAAATGGACATTGAACTTAATAATATTATTTCATTTAACTAACAAAGTGCATGTATATACTGTTTTAATCAATAAGGTAAATAAATAAATATATGCCGAGTAGGCACAGTGTATGTACTGGCATGTAAGCCACGATTTCCATGGTACCTGCCTAGTTTCCTCCACGAATGAAAATAAAATTAATATTTTCATACAATTACATTGGATCCGTAGTGATTGTGGAACATCAACCAAAGTCATCCTGGGAACATATTCTCATACATAATAATGCATAATGTTATGTACCATTCACATATCTATACATTCGTAGGTAACTATCTAAGAACACAGCAGTCTAAAGACAAATATTATATTGATTTTAACTTCTTTATCTACAACCCTTAGTTCTAAAAATGTATTAATTACCTGGGTATGTGATCATTACATAGATCTAAAAAACTAAAATTATTTTACAACACAGTTTCGTATTTTACCTATAAAGCGAGCAAAACTTATGGTTTATTTCATAATTAAACTTTTATACAAAAAGTATGTTACACGCTAAACAACAAATAATAATGCTAAACGCTTTGAATATTAAACCAACAGGAAATGCTACTCACAGGCGTTCCCCTCTACCAAGACACCCTACCGGTGGTCATACGGCTTATATAAAACTAGTTGTCGCGCCATTTGTTTTTGTCATATTACGTACGTAATGATCTTCACTAAAAAAGGCCCAACTCCAGTATTTTTTTTAAATAAACAACATTTAATTGACCTACAAAATAAATCTAATTTGACTTTGAGTAGAGCATAACTTTACTTTTCATATGTGATTACTATTTTGTCTAAATTTCGCTAAACAATGCACTAAATTTGCAAATAAAACTGATACATAACACTATTGTACAATCTTGTCAACAAACTTACTTACTTATAGTTGGACTAATTGGGGGTAAAGTGAGTCATGTAATTCTGAAAACCTCTATATCCGTACCAAATATTTGTTTAGCCAGTTTACGAGCCAAATCACAGAAAAACAAATGAGTTAGTCCAGCCTTACAGGGTAGGCCTGGTCGAAATTTTACAACAATAAAGGATAATGAGAGCGTCTAAAAAGTACGTAGTATTACAAGAACAGACTAGTTTAATGAGCGAGGCTTAGAATAATAACGTTATAGAAAGATAGTCTTCATAGTAACGCTGTGTCAAAAGTGAAGCACTAAGCTAATTCACACACGCATGACGATTACTAGCCTACGCTTGTCACCACGCACACATGCACTTGTATTACGCTGCCAGTTAAAGTGCAGTTTTCCCAAATTTGGGGAAAAGTTATAGAATATAGGAAACCGCTGATAACGTTTTGTTTTTGACATCAGTACGTAAATAGCTATAAATGTATTTAACGTATGGGTATGATAATATATAATTGATAGGTACATTATGAGACAGTCTAAACGAAATAAATAAAAGAAAACACCAACACAATTTTCAACACTTTACTTTCTATTGCGATTGCGAATCAAAACTAATAGTAATTTAAACTTGTAGTATTACAAAGATCTCAATATGAAATATGAATCCTCCCCGTGCTGGTTCGCGCTCCTTTACAGAACAGACAATCTGCCTTCCTGCCAGGCAGCTCGTAAAAGGCGAGCATAGGCGTACCGTCACTAACACCGTGACATCTGACTAGGTGGTAGAGTTTCGCAGTGACTCACCCAGATTGGTACCACCGCCTTACCTATTCCTGCCGCCATAACGTCATGACGTGTTCCGGTTTGGAGGGTAAGGTAACCGGTAAACTTACTTTTGCTCGAGGCCTAACATCCCGGCCTCAGGTTGGCAACGCACCATCACCATCTTTGGTGTCTTTATGTAGCGTGAATTTCTTACCATCAGGAAATCCGTCTGCTTCATGGTTCGGTCCATAGGGTAGGGTAATCGATAGAATTGGCCTAACACCCCAACCATAGTTTGCACATCTATGGTGTTTGTAAATCACGGTCTTCTCTTACTGTCAGTATAGCCGTGTGTTCGTTAGTCGTTTTATCACATAAAAAAACAATGGCAAAAATACACTCACTGCTAGATTATGAGAAGGTGAAACTTTATCAATATTTAAGTTGTCTTCGAGTTGATTGTCCATATCTGTGCATGAGATATGTAAGTCCTGCAATTAATATTTTCAACATCATTTTGTTTAATTTTGTTATGTCAACATCATGTCACAAAATTTTAATGTACACAACAGTTATAAATTAAAACAGTATTTTCAGGTTTTTTTTTTAATTTTAAAAATACAGACAAAAATATTTTTATACCTTAACAGGGACAGCGTTTCGACGCAATCTACATGATCCGCCCTTTGGAAGGTATTTATCTTCGTTATTAAAATGTTTTGAACGTATACGCGTATTTTTTGTTGGCTTCCAATGAACTTCACCACGACTAAGCCTTATATTTTCCACCCATTTGTCTGTAATGACAGGATCAACAGGAATCCTTCAAACAACAACAAGCAGTATTTCTAGTCGCAAACAGTGTTAGACTTTTCAACTTTCAAGTAACACAAGTTTATAAATGCAAGCAATACAACTTTTAACAAAAACAACATCTACGTCAGAAGAAAACGTGTGGCATACCATAGCAAATATCGGTGGGAACTATTTTAAAAAAATTAACCAATTGGAGCAACTAGTCAGTTAAAGTGGGAAAATATTTTAACGATCGGGCAGCACTTAGCATTGAAACAATACATAAACAAAATTTTTCTTTCTGATCAAAATTTACTAGAAAATACTTTTAAATATTGAAAGCTTACCTGTGAAGAGTGTTGTTATTAATTTTTTTGTTTATTAGATGGTTTGTGACACAATTTAATTGCACAAACCGTCATAATTATTTTTTATTCGCGAGATGCGTTCTGCGTCAATTGACGTTGAACACTACGTCACGGTTTGGCGTTTGGAGCCATAAATGGCTCCAAATAAAGTGCTTCAAAATAGACGCACGGACTTGGTTTCTATAACGTTATTATTCTAAGGAGCGAGGGCAATATAACGCATTCGTTGTTCAAATCCCTTTCTCGACATTTCTCTGAGTCCTTTGTAATTGCAACATTTTAACGAACTAGTCATCGATTATATTATTTTTAGCCTCATTGGATACCTAGAAAATTGTAGATATTATTTTAAATAACATTCAGACTAAATTAATTGTTTTTTTTTAAATAAATGCATTTTTAAAATAATTTTTGACAAACAAAACATTTTTTTCTAAAATACATCGTGTACCTTCTATTTGAATACAGATTACTATAATTTTAATATTTTTAAATAAGAAATGAAATGTAGCCTTTCTAAAATTGTGAGTAAAATTAAAATCTACACATTATTTTTTTGTTATCGAATTTTTGAAAAGGAAAATTGGAATTTATAAATAAAAGAAACAAATCATTTATCTTAAAACCGGTCTATTTTCGCATACTAAATACTGCTCGTAAAAGGCGAACATAGGCTTAACTTCACTAACACCGTGATATCTGACTAGGTGGTCAAGTTTTGCAGCGACTCGCCCGGATTGGTACCACCGCCTAACTTATTCTTGCCGCCATAACGTCAGTGTTTGCCGTTGACGTGTTCCGATCCAGATGATAAGATAGCCGGTAAACTAACTTTTGCTCGAGGCCTAACATCCCAGCTTCAGGTTTGCAATGCACCATCATCACATTTGGTGACCCCAATGTGGTCGATAAAAAGTACAAGAAAAGTAGTTTTAAAAGTAAGTAAATAAATTAATTACCAAACAAGCGGTAAACAACAAAACCCTTGAAAGGCATTAGGACTTATTAAATTTACGGCTGAATTGTAAAGTAGGGTCTGTTATCCAATATACTTTTCACTTCATAAAATGTTATTGATTTAATGTATTGAATTATACAATGTCAGTTTTTTGAAACCCCTATATATAAAGCGTAAATATTTAACTTAGATTATATTTTTTTTACATGACATTAATGAAGTTTTAATTAATATATTCAAAAATATTCGCAGATTTGTATTGACGTAGGTAGTCTGAATTCCCACCTTAGCCACACCGTAGTAAAATGAATAATAAATAATGTGACATAAAAATCATAATATCGATTTCGATTTGTTTCAACGTTATTTCATTAATATAACTTAGAATTTATTCTTGCCGGCAACTGAAATACATAATCAGCCCCCTTATATCGTTGGAAAAAGTTGGCTACAGCGTAACATAAAGCATTAAATAAAGTGTTTAATGGAAAAATACAAGCGTGTACCTCAAAAAAGTGTGTATACAAAGGAATTCCACCAAGTGCCGACGATAACAAGTATAGATTCTAAAACACGTCCTTTGACAGCTACTTGATGTACACTTTACTCCACAGATTTAGATCGATAGATAGATAGATAGTGATCATTATTAAAAAGATGTGCAATCAGCCCCTTTCTTTGTTAGGGGGTTACACTCCTCCAGTAGTATGCACGAGCATTGGTGATCACATGGTATCTCACTACAGTGTATAATTTACATTGTCTTTAAAGATTAACGTGATAGTTGGACAATCCCTGACGAGTTAAAATTGTTTTTGAAAAAAAATCCAATCTTATTTCCAATTAACGTGATAATTTATTATAAATATTATATGATAATTAACACATTCGTTGCTGTAAAAAAGTCTTAAAAATAAGCTTTCTGGAAGATTCGCCAAAAAAGCGATAGATCCTGATAAGAATCTTTCTTTTGCCTCTTATAGCTGTTATATCTGTGAGTACTAACACGGAGGTATATCACTTCTCTAGTTTTCATTACAAGTATCAAACTTTTGATCGAGGCCTGTCATCCCAACTACAGGTTGGCAACGCACCATCATCAAATTTGGTGTCTCTAGGTGACGTGAATTTATTACCATCACGAAATCCGTCTGCTTGTATGCCTTCCAATATCATAAAAAAATATTACTTTTATATTTCATTGTTTCATTAGCTTCATTTCTTGCAGTTTCTATGGAAATTACTTTGAATTCTCTTTTTTAACAGTCACAGTTATGATGTTTATTCAAAATCAACGCTTCTCACAGGTCAATTGGGGACTTGCGGGGAAGGGGTAGGGAAATAACTTGACTTGGGAGAGAGTGCAGATTTAAAAGAAAACCAAATTGTGGGGGTCACCGTGCCACAGGGTTACAATCTATGGTACCACTATATGCATTTCTGCTATAGAAATAGGAATATATGTATACTTAGAGGTCAATGATTTCTGCATAAATGCAAAATGTATGGCAGATAAAAGGCACAATTAAAGAGTAAAGTAGTGTTTTTTTCATTAGAACTGGCAGTATTATCTGTGGTATTATTTATTTGATATTGATCTGTCAATGGTCAAGTCGCTAGTGTCAAAGTCAATTGTGAATTAAATTTAGGACGGAAAATTTTTGGTTTCTATTTCCTACTTTATTGTTATATTCCTATATTTTGTTATTGTAAAAAATAAAATAGTCTGCGAATGAGTATATATGTGATTATGTTTACATAATGTTTACAGTGCATAACGTAGTATAAGTTGTAGCAAGGTTTTAGTTAAAGCTATAAAAAACATTGAATCAAGATGAGTTATAATTCAAGTGGTGGTAAAGGTTTTGGGTTTGCAGGCTTTACTATGCCTAAAAGAAACCCGTCTAATATATCTCTACACGCTGTTCCTCCACCAACCACTCCTATGCATGCTGTGCCGCCGCCTACATCCGGGCTATCAAAACAAGGATACTCCACTATGAACGCTATAACGCAAAACGCAGTCACAGGTGCTTGGGGCACAATAGGTAAAAAAAGATCGAAGACAGAAGATGAGTACGTATTGTCCCTATTCTTGTTATAAATTTTGTATAAGTTGACTGTATCTGTAGGTAATTTATTGATACTAGGTATTTTGATGAAGATGATGAGCCTCCTACTCCAGCTTTAGCGTACATACCTGCTCCAGGAAGTCCCACTAATGAAGCATCTAGCTCAAGAGTAAGAAATTCAATTTTTAATGTTGGAGTTTGTAGATTCAGTAGATGAGTCACTTATGCCCCTGTGATTTATTCTTATTTATTCGTATTTATTTACATCTGTGTTTTTTATGCTAAAAAAATGAAAAAAATATGCACCACCTGTCTCCTTGCAGGTTTTTCTGAAATAGATCTTTGATAGATTTTCATTGATTCACTGTTTATTGTTTTATTCATATTATTGTATGTGTGAAGAGTAATTAAAACAAATATGTAAATAAAAGGTTATAAAATATCATACAAAAATATTTATTTCTACTATTCATAGGCAGATGAAGAAGAAGATCCTCTTGATGCATACATGGCTGGATTAGAGCAGCAAGCAGCTAAGGACTTGAAAGTCAGCAAAGAGAATGCAGCCAGTGGTAAAGAAGATACTGGGAGGGGTACAAGAGGAGATATTGATGAAATGGATGATGAAGAAAGTTATTATAAGTAAGCTATACAATTTATTATTGTTTTTGTTATTTGGTGAATGTGATTGTACTAATGATAATGGAAATAAACAATAGTAACTTGTTTTTTCTTCACTCCTAGAATGTAATATTAACAAACTTGTCTTATTTACTATATTTTAAGCTATATTTTACCTGCCCTGGTAGTTCTAAATGGATATTAAATATGTTATACTTTGGGATCTTTATGAAAAGAGGGTACTCAGTCCATAAAGGTTGCCATGGCATTGACCACCCTAACGTAATGGATCTGCCAGCCAGCTTTTCCTCTTCATTTTAGAAAAACAAAATGTATTTACAATTTATTATTTCATGCAGGTATATGGAAGAAAATCCATTAACAGCAGCAGACGATGGATCGGATGTGGAAATAGAATATGATGATGACGGCAATCCAATTCCACCACCAAAGAAGAAGTTTATAGATCCCTTACCACCTATTGATCATTCAGAGATTCAATATGAGCCTTTTGAGAAAAACTTTTATACACCTCATGAAGAAATTGAGAATCTTGATCAGCAAAAGGTGGATGAGCTGAAGAAGAATTTAGGGGTCAAGGTAAGATTAAATATGTATTTTTTTGGATTAAAAATCAATTAATAACTTATTATTTTTTGGATTTTGACTGTGGTGAATAGACCATTTTCTCCCTGCCAGGCAGCTGTTAAGAAGAGAGCAAAGGTCTAATGGGTCTTTACCAACATGGTTACTGGGAGTAGAGAGCTGTGATGTAAGGTGTCTGGGTAGGGATCCACCGCCTTATTTATACCTGCTGTCACAACTACCTCAGTTTCTGGCAGGATAGTTGATAGATTTGCACAGTGACAAACCTACAACATCTATGGTGTCTACAGGCATGGCATCTCTTACCACCAGGAGAAACATGTGATTGTTTGCTGTCTTATCACATAAAAAAATCTTGATAGTAAAAAATACACATCATCTATAGAAACCGACAGTTTAAGTAGTTAATTGCCAAGCTGAGGTTTGAATGCCAAGCTTTTTAGGTCTGACCCAGGTTTCCGGCTTTTCTTGTAATACAGTGTTTTGAGTTGCAATAATATAGGTATGTCATTTCTTGTTGCTTTAATTTGAAAATTTACCTTTCTTATCATAAGATTTTCTTTTATGTGGTAGAAACAACATATCTATTACAATTAACAAAGGTTTTTCATTCTCATTGTCTTGCTTAATCATGTCCAAGAGAAAGTTTTAATTAGCTAGGTCTGACAAGAGTTTGACTGTTATTTGGCAATATTGCAAGAATATCAATTTTAAGATTTCAGGTCCAGATCCTCCAAAACCAGTGAGCAGTTTTGGTCATCTTGGCTTTGATGAGCAGTTGATGAAAGCTATCCGAAAATCAGAATATACTCAGCCTACCCCCATACAAGCAGCTGGTATACCTGCTGCACTATCTGGTCGAGATCTCATAGGTAAATAGAAGAATTATGAAGTTTTTATTGCCAATAAAAATGAATTGACTTTCATCGACATGGGCCATGCAAACTACAATTGATCTGAATTGCGGCACACTTAGATAATCTATCAAAAAGTTTATCTATTAAACTAATTTAATCGCAGACATAATATCAAATAACTAAGTTAAAAGAGACTTAAGAACCCATCCTTAAGAAGAATTTGCTGATATTATCTTTAGTTTTTATTGGTGATGGAGCACAAAAGAATATTGACAGTCAAGTGTCACAATTCATACACACCTGCTTAACTTACTCCATAATCATACAAAACCAGGTTCGGAGAATGTTGATACTGTCCTCGGATAATGCCCGAGCAAATTGGTCATGAATGTCAACCAAGACCTCCATGGGTACCTACAGCCATCCACATTAGTATTGTATAAATATCTGTTTTGTTAATGTTTCATTCATGGGACAGAACCAATGGAGCGTGTCCTTCTTTTTATACCAATACTCTCTCTGACCTCACAGTTGCCAATGCGATCACTAAGCGAACACTACAGATTTTCCGTAGCTTGTTATGGCACGTCACATTGCAGCTATGCAACTCAACGTCTCAAAGTCATACATTTTTGCGATTGAGAGTATTAAGTCCTACAATGTGATGGTGGTAAACCTATCGCCATACAGGCACAAATCTAATCCCATTATTGCAAAACTGATAAACACTTTTTTTTGCTGCCCGACCTAGGAATCGAACCATGGACCTTAAAAAGTCAAATCCACCAATCAGAACGTTAGACCAGAGAGGCGATATTATATTTTTAACAAATCTGGGATAAATAAGTAAATAAAATTTAACAAAATCACAAAATCTGAGGTTTAATTATTTGACAAGTTAGTTTACTTTATGATAAACTCAATGATATATGCTATAAACACAAGTACAACTGTTTCTAATTACTCCAGTCAGTCAAGTGGTCATAACCTGTAAGGATTGTGTGTCACCTCAGACAGCATGTATGCCACCATAGCAATATGCAGTAGAAAGAATATAAAAGTTTATTTACTTGTTCCAGAGTTACATTAATTGTTAAAATTCTTACATTCGTTTCGCTTTTACCATAGCTTGAAAGATATGCTAGTTGGCAAACTAATGAAGGAGGCATATTTGTGTACTTATATTAAAAGTGGATAATATTTTATGCAATATTTTCAGGTATTGCTCGCACTGGTTCTGGTAAAACGGCAGCATTTATATGGCCACTTCTGGTACATATAATGGATCAGAAGGAGTTGGCGCCAGGGGATGGGCCGATAGGCCTTATCCTGGCACCAACGAGAGAATTGGCACAGCAGGTAAGATGGTACAGCTGTACCAAATATCAATTAAACAAATTAATACTGTTAGAATTAAATAATAATTGTCATACGTAATAAATAGTTACACAATTAAATTATGTGGTCGCCTCTGTGGTGTAGTGATCCAGGTGTTGGACTTGACTGCATGAGGTCCTGGATTTGATTCCCGGGTCGGGCAACAAAAAGAAAATTTGGTTTTTCCAATTTTCTAATAATAAACAAATGATGCTCGGGATTGGATATGTGCCCTGTTGGCGATAGGCTTGCCACCTATCACATTGTGGGACTTAGTGTCTTCCGCTAGTCGTGGTTGCCTGGTTAAAGTTAAATTTAAGTTGGTAGTATTGCCAATAGTGACAATTATTAGGAAAGAAAATGATTGTCATACGTAATAAATAGTTACACAATTAAATTATGTGGTCGCCTCTGTGGTGGAAAAAGAAAAAGTTATTTATAGTTTAGAATAGTCAGAAACAAAAATGTTTTCAGGCATTTTTTAAACAATGCTGTACATTAAATAATGTCTCTGAAATATTTTGAAATGATTTGAAATGTCATAATCTAAAAAATGATATTACCACTTATGAATAGTAGCAGGACTTTATCAGCTAATCTTAATGACTAACAATGTAAATTAATACACTAGTGGTAATTCTGTTAATTATTGGCAGCTAATTGTGCAGTAACTAAACTCATTTTAAGTTATTGCTACCTTCTTTTAAGAAATGGAAACAGAAAAGACACATTTAGTCTTGTTATATTTAGTTTATAACAATATTCTTATAGCCATTAAATCTTTACCAAGGATTAGGTTGATTTTTTCACACGTCTGAAATGTTACATTGCTGTTGTTGTTATTTTAATGGGAAAACGATAGTATACATCAAAAATAAGTTCAGACAATGTGTGTCAGAATTTACACCAAGTTTCATGTTAACGGGACTACATGTCTCATTAATATTGTTGAAAGATTTACACATTTTCTTATTAATTGATTTTGAAATGTTTGTCTAGATATACATGGAGGCGAAGCGGTTCGGAAAAGTATACAATATTAGATGTGTCTGCTGCTACGGTGGTGGTTCGAAGTGGGAACAGAGCAAGGCGTTAGAAGGTAATCTCTGAACGAATTAAACAAACCGATATTTCTACAGCTTCTAGATATTTCTTTATAAATATAAAATAAATAAAAATGCTTCAGTATTTATATTTAATATCAAATCTAACTTCCATAATCTGCAACATGCAAAAACTGAAAAATTGTCTCATTCAGAAGAAATATTTTCGAAATAATGTTTAAAATTTATGTATTACTACTTAACCTATAAAATTCATTGGAAGAATAAAAGTTTTCATACAAATTAACAATACTGTTGTAGGTGGAGCGGAGATCATAGTGGGTACACCGGGGAGAGTAATAGACTTAATCAAATGCAAGGCGACCAATCTACAGAGAGTCACATACTTGGTGTTGGACGAAGCAGACAGGATGTTTGATATGGGTTTTGGTGAGTTAAGTTGCTTTGCTTTTTTAATAACTTTAAAACCATCTTCTATATAGTATATAAAATGAATTCTTATTTCCCATAGTCATAACCATAGAAATAGAATATATAAAGAAATGCAACAATGTTCTATAGCAAATTTAGTTGTATAAATACCGTTGGAAGCGACATATAACTTAACATCTCTTTGTCTCTTTTAACAAACGTTGATATTATGTATGTAATGTAAGAGATAACGACATTTTTGTCTATGCTCATTTTGGCGTCGATTTAAAGTGACGTCATGAAAGTTCTCATGTTTGCCAAGAATCAATATTTAGTGTTCAATTTTTATAGTGATGTACTATTACAATTGTCGATATTTTATTTTACGTCCCCAGAAAAGAATATTTGGACAAGATTAATAGAATGCAAATTAGAAAATACTTATTGAAAATAAAAAAAAATCGAAAAAGCTTTCAGGTGTCCGATCCAGTAATCGAACTCGAGACTACATGTAGTCAATGCCAAATCTGGATCACTAAATCACAGAGAGGATTTATTGTATAACAAGTAATCGAAGTAGGTTACATAAATACTTAGTATTAGGATTTTCAGTATTTGAACGACTTTAAATCTTAAGCAATGTTTCATCAAAACCGTCAGGCAGAAACGTTTGTCCGTTTTGTTCTTCGCAGAGAGGTACTAGTTGAGTCAAAGTTTGGTAATTGAGGTGAATGCCTGGTTGTGATCAGAGCCGCAGGTGCGGTCGATCTGCAACCACGTGCGGCCCGACCGCCAGGCGCTGCTGTTCTCGGCCACCTTCCCGCGGCGGGTGGAGCGGCTGGCGCGGGACGCATTGCACGACCCCGTGCGGGTCACGCACGGCGCCGCGGGGGAGGCCTCGCATCTCGTCACGCAGCACGTCAGGTGACACATACACACACGCACGCACGCTCTAACGCACGCACGC
>NJDC01001913.1:252420-269095 GCA_002245475.1 Calephelis virginiensis | reverse complement strand
GATAGGCTTGCCACCTATTACATTGTGGGACTTAGTGTCTTCGGCTAGTCGTGGGTGCCTTGGTTGTACCTCTGCCTACCTCTTCGGGGATATGGGCGTGAAGATACTAAGTTCTCGGTTGGCTATAGTTATGCTACCTTTTACATTATGGGACTAAGTTGGCTAGCGTTGTGCCTCTGCCTACGTCATTGGGGATATAGACATGATGATACATAACAAACAAATTGTGTTGCTATTGTTTTCTTTCAGTAGCTAAGCAAGCAAAAGAGAAGAAAGATTCTAAGTTGGCTTTTATTTGCTTTAACAGTATTTGCACATCCGATCAGTATTATGCAATGTGTATTTCATCTTATTAGTGAACTAATTTTCAAAACATTAAACAGAATGGTGTAGCTGTAGGTAACTAGCGACGTAATCGGTAAGAAAGGAATTAAAAATTTGAAGTTGAAATATTTTTCTTTCCCTAAATTTGTGGAAATTTATACCAAGCACGAGATTAAATTAAAATTTGTTTAATAAAGTTTTGGCCTGTCTTATTGATATTACTGAGTAAACTACTAACCAATGCAGCTGTTAAACATTTACGGTGCTAGAACTGTCTTTATGCGCAAAGAGTAGGTAGTAGTCGTATTTTTTTGAAATTTGGTATATTTTTGAAGATTTGTATTTTGAAGTTTACCATTTAAAAAAACAACGGGTTGCACTCCGGGAGTGGCGGTATAAATGAAAACTTGAATATTAACGTTGTGCATTTTTGATATTTTGGAATAGTTAGGAAATCATTTTGTACGAATTGCTTTAATTATCAGTATGAAAGTACTATCATTTATGTGGTAGAAGACAATATTAATTTATTGCGCTATCGTACACAAACATGACAACACGAACATTCACGCAAGCACCCTGCGCCGTCTTAGGCGAAAAAACGAATTTTAGATCAGGTCACATGTCCTGACGCGAGTTTAGAAGTTTTTACCCATTCCAAATAATGTGCGCAAGTGAAGTTTTCACTTCAAAAATATATACATTAAAAAGCTTTTCAGCTTCATGGTAGATATTCATACTCTTTTAAGAAGCCTGTCTTTTTGACCTTTTGCACCTATACTTAACAATTGTTATAATTTTGCAGTGATGGGATCTGGTGCGTCTGCTGTCTCTACAGAAACGCCTGGCGCTGATTTGCGTTTACCGGTGTCAGGTTTGCGCTTTTCGACGTACCAGTTAAAGGCGTTAAACAAATATGTGGACTCACTATATGAAGAAGACCAGAAAGGTCAGTGAAGATTTTTTTACAAGCTTTTATTTAACTCTGTGGTCTAGAGGTCCAGGTGTTGGACTTGACTTCATGAGGTCCTGGGTTCGATTCCCATGTTGGGCAACAAAAAGAAAATTGGGTATTTCCAATGTTCTAATAAAAAAATGATGCTGGGGATTGCATATGTGCCCGGTTGGCGACAGGCTTGCCACCTATCACATTGTTGGACTTAGTGTCTTTGGCTAGTCGTGGGTGCCCTTGTTATGCCTCTGCCTACATCTTCGGGGATATGGGCGTGAAGATACTTGCTTACTGAAGATACTTTATATAACTTGCAACGTAGGTATGGTGTGAAATTTTGTAACTCAATTTTAAAGCAATTGTCCTCAACTGATTGAGCTAGTTTATGACATACGCACCTAAGTTCAATTACAAGGAAATTTTATGGTATAATGGAGCTGATATGATGATGGAGCCGCAAGGTGGTCATAAGAAAACCTAACATTCCCAATATTATCCTGTTGTGTTAGGATATTTTGAAGAACGTAAATAGTACTCCTCAACTCTATTGCTGTGGATGGCCTTACAAATATAAGCTTGTCACAAATATTTTTTTTCTTAAAAACTTATAACATGTGGCAGCTTGTTAATATTATTGACTCGCAAATAGAAACCCCAGAAATGAAACGGAGAATACTGGAAACGAGTGTTTAGGTACAATACACTTTAATAAACGCTGAGATATTCCCATTGTTGGACTCATATCACCATAACTTATTACTATTATTTACTTGTATTTTTTTTAATAGTATGGTTAAACAAGATTTTAGTTTTAAATTTATTTAGTTTTTATTTTGTCATGTGTGGTCCAAGGAATATAAATACTCTAGCAAAAGGTGTGTGTATATGTCTCAACGTTTTCGTTCTTTATTTCAATGGAGAAACTGGTAGAAGTAGCAGCTTTTAGTGTTAATCCTATGATTTTAAATGCATCATAGAGAAACCTGTAGATAATAATTTCAATAAGTAGGTAACAAGGTCGTTATGAGTTTAAATCTTGAGACATTATGAAGTGCAAAACATAATTTAAATATCTCGTATGCCTAACTACACCGACCAACCACGAGGCTCTTTTTTTTCCACGAGAATTTTCACTTGAATCGTGTGTGAATCGTACACACACCTTTCTTTTGTATTGTTGGTTAATTTAACGTTCAATACTTATTTGGTTGGATGAACGTTAAATTAAAACAGTCTTTTTTATCTTTAGTTTCCAAGGCCTGATGATGCTGTAAAAAGTGAAACCGGTTGGCTGGAGAGTAACAGAAAGTGTTAAATAAAGTGTATAGTGGATAAGTACACACACAGTTAACTACAAAAAACGTGTGTTTACTGTTTTGTAATTACAAAAATCTAATGGCACTGAAGATGCCTTAAAAAGCAATTCCGGTAAATCCAAAATAATCACATAAGTGAAAGTGTACTAATGACTTTTAATAATCATAATAAAATCGTCCCTGTGGTCGAGTGGTTGCCTAAAGTACCAGGTTGGTCAACTTATCAATGTTTCCGCATTGTGTGACGAAATGCCACCTTCGGCCTTTAACTATGCCTTCTTCTTCAGAGACACGGGCTCGATATTACTCACTTTATTATTATACTATTTTATATATTATACTACTTTATATAATAAATATCCCTGGACAAATCACACAAATTGAATATAACCCCATAAATAAGCAAATTATATGCTTATGTTTTGGGTGTTAGTCAACGTTACTAATACATA
The DNA here is from genome assembly GCA_002245475.1 of Calephelis virginiensis. NCBI lineage: Eukaryota > Metazoa > Arthropoda > Insecta > Lepidoptera > Riodinidae > Calephelis > Calephelis virginiensis. The sequence continues at coordinate 266,051 of NJDC01001913.1, read as the reverse complement.
GAAATACTTAAATAGATACCAGAATAAATTTAATCGTGCTTTTGTTATTGTAGGTCGCATGTCAATGGAGACTGAATACGCCGTCGAGTCGTTGGTGCAGCGCTTGGTGGATGGTGCTGGACAAAGAGACCCGAGGTTCAAATGTTGCCATATAATTGCTCTTCACAGGGGGAAGAAGGTGAATAACACACACCGACACTTCCACACAAATCTAGTTAATTCGTTTTTTTTTTAATGTAGGTATAGAAGGACAAACAAACAGACTGTTTTCGTGATGTGGGGGTTTTCTTGTCAATATCAGCATCGTTAAGGCACAGATGCCAACGCTCTTGCACAAATAAATCTACCGGTTATCCCACGCTCCTACTCGTAATTTGGCAGTACTGACCACTGACGCTAGGAACAGTTAAGGTGGTGTTACCGGTTTGGTAGTGGAGATTGAACGAATATTTTGGCTTTATCATAACAACACCCTTGCAATAATACATTTTTTAAATCCAGATGCGTTCCCGTTCTTTGGAATATCTGGTAACGTTAGATGCTTTGCCAACTTTAAACTCCGAGGGCGAAGATTGCATTCTACAAGATGGACCAGTGGGTTACGGCAAGATACAGATAACGGGTCGGGAAGCAGAGAAGTGGACAGAGTTTCTATCCCCCAGTGGATATTTATGCAGGTAAGTTTTGATATTAAGCGGATAGATTTAGGAAACCATACGCTCTTTTGTCCGTTTCCAACGTTTAAAAGCAATATTTTAAGAGCTGTTTCTTCATATTTGCGAGAAAATACAACATTGCGCATTCAATACTCACGACACAAGCTCTGAGACAACTTTATGGTTGTGAATGATGCAACTAGACTTTAGACTCGCTTTGCATACTTCTGTGCTTATCCCAACGTTATTGTATGGAAGCGAGAGTTGGGTATATCAGAAATAGCATGAAAGTAGGATAAATGCGGTCGAAATGAGAGCGCTGAGGAAAATCTGTGGTGTAACGCTCGCATTCGTAACAGTGAGATCCGAGAAAGAGTGAGATTAAAAGAAAGTGTTCTTGTAAAAGCGTAAGGGCATGCTTCGCTAGTTCGGTCATGTGGAAAAAATGACAGATGAAAGATTGACAAAGCAGATATACAATGCGAATGTGGATGGATGTAGGTACCCGGGGAAACCTAGGTTGACATTCCATGATCAGATCACTCGGATATTATCCGAGGGTGGTGTCATGAGTCTCTGAAACAGATAAGTGAAATGAATTATACAAGTTGATCTAAGAACAGAGTAAGCAAAGTATTATACTTTGCTTACTCTGTTCTTAGATCAACTTAAGCTTGTGTTCTCTCTCTCAACTCTACTCTCGGTTTTTCAATGGCTTTGGGTGTGTACCAGTCACTTGACGGTATTGGCGCAGCATGTCACGAAATTAGATATGCAGCGATGAATATGTAGGATAATGTGCGAAGATCTACAGAATAAGATGCTCACAAGCTTAGCAGTCTCCATGTTTGTGCTAGATGCCATATCACGATCAGGTTTTGTGGGTAGCAAATGTCTAAATGACGTCAAAGCAGTGGGTGTGAGTAAAATGAAATGATCTAAGAAAGGCTGGCAAGATGTTGTGCAAATTTTTTGTGTTACGTTGGACACAAGGACCTAATAGTGATTAGGCGTGCCGAAGACCACACGAAGTGAAGAAGCAATAGAAATAATGCAAACTATTTTTATATCTTAAAATTTCACATTAATGATATAAACTCTATTTTTTTGCGGGTAGAGATAAATTGATAGAGCGATGGGTGGAGCTAATGGCGCGTTGTGCTCAGTCGCGCGGCGGCGGCGCATCGCGAGTGACGTGTGCGAGGGCACACACGCATGCACATCCGTATGTCTACTGTTATCTGGAGAGAGGTAGGTACCTCGTTACAGCGAGTCACATCTATTTTGTCTATTTGAGTTTTTACACGATTTTTCTGACAACCAAAGAGGAGAAGTGACAAAAAAGGCTTTTCCTGGATTTCCCTTGGAGTGCTGTTTTGAATTGTAATGCGTGATTTCGAAATTATCGTTTGCATGGCATGTGCTGACGTTGTGGTGATATTAAAAGGGCAGAAAATAGTATCAATACTGCCACGAACAACCTAATACTGCACTCTTCCTTCTACTAAAATTATAACTTATTTGCGTTATGGGAGACTTGAATACGAAATATTAGCTGTCTGGTAGATATTCTTGTTTGCTTGTGTATTTTTACAATTTGCTGTTTTTATTTTCTGTATATATCCACATCACTTAGGCACATTTCTTGGTTTTTTTTCAATAGGAGGAGTTTTACCTAATCTAAGCAACACTTCAACAAAATTAATACTCATAAGTAGGTTTAAGTAAAAAAGTAATGGCGTACCTACTGACGCACTTTCGAAGTCACGGGCATATGTTATTTAATTAAACGATAATGTCGTTCCCTTAAGTACGACACACGACAAACTTTTGAAGCCGTATATTTACCCAACAAAGCTTTGGAAATGAGTTAAACTGATTAAAAACTTTCACCAACAATCAGCCTTTCACGTCAGAGTTGAAAACAAACTAATTATAGTAGTATACGGGAAATAATGACTTCTATGTTAAATAATTTCCTGAATAAAATAAACTAATTATACTCACATTTCACAGCTAATGGAATATGCGCGCATGCATGCATGCACACAAGCATCCACACAGTTATAGAAGTATATACATAGACACTCAGACCAATGAAAAAGTTTTTATTGGTCTGAGCTTAGACATGCGTTCAACAAAGGTAGGCAGATGCACAACCACGGCACCTACGACTAGCCGAAGACGCTAAGTCCCACAATGTATCAGGTGGTAAGCCTATCGACAACCGGGCACACGTCCAAACCCGGGCAACATTTTCTTTATTAGAAAAATTACAAAAACCACATTTTCTTTTGGTTGCCCGACCCAGGACCCAGACCCGGGACCTCATGAAGTAAAGTCCAACGCATGGACCGCTAAACCACAGAGGCAACTAAATATTACGTATTTATCTTAGAATTGATTTAATTTAAATAAATAACAAGAGACTAGACAAGAGAAACGGTCTCAAATCGAGGTGATTCGGGAACAGAAAACTTTTTAGGGTTTAATTTGTACCAGATTCTGCTGGAAAAATAATGTGTGTGTGCTAATATGTTGAAAAAACTCCGAGCAAAGATCATCGATAATGACCTTAATGTTCCCTTCTGTCAAGAAACCAGTGACCCGGTTGCATGATTTCACGGGAAGATCGTAAGACGGAAGCTTTGATACACGCGCTTTGTACCACGCCCGATCTAACACCTTCGCTTTTCCCACTAGCAGCTAATGCAATTCACTTGCTCTCAACTGCTTCCACCCATCGGTAAGTAATCATCACCAGCTAAATAACCGCGATGAAAATCATACTGGAGATCATTTGATACTAGTGCTATTCAGGTACCTTGAGATTTGGCAGTTAAGTATGGATTCCATAACTTTGGAGAACAATAAAGTTATATGTATACTTAGACGGATTCGAGCGGTTACCATTTTCAGAGATCGAGTGCACTAAGACGGTCTTCTATGATCTTGGCACAACTTCAGATGAATAGGAGTGAGAAACCACTTCAGAATGTTTCGATTCATTACCAACAAGACTACTGGTGCTGGAGTACTGTGTGGCAACTTGCCCAGGTAGGCATCTACATTACCCGCCGACATAACGCCAGTGTCGTCTTCTGGTCTGGAGGGTAAGGTTGATTTGCACTTTAGGCTTGACAACCTGTCCACAGAATAGCGACGCGCTTGTAATATTTATGGTGTCTATTGGCCAGGGTTATCTCTTACCATGTGCTTGGTCGCTGTTCTTAACGTAAAAAAAATAATAAGGATGAGGTTTTTTGGTGTAGCTTCTCATCCATCTGCGCTAGAGCGTCGCTTGGCTATCGTGGAAGGAGCCACATGGGTGATGGTACGAGTTGGTGCCGGAGAAGGTCGGGAGGCAGAAGCTAAACTGATGTTGGGGGCGAAGGTGGGAGGATGTAACTCCGCGGCATATCACAACCGTGTCCCCTTCACACATCCACTGGCTTTGCTGCATTATACTTGCGCTCAGATGGTAAGAATCATGAACTGTCTTTAAGATACTTTTTATAGATCGCCTCTACCCGGTCCAGTATAGTAGTTCGGTGTTGGCGTTGACTACATGAAGTCTTGGGTTCGGTTTCCCGTTCTGGACACTCAAAATAAGTTTTTAGAATTATCTTAATACACATATTTCTTGTGTTCGTGTGTTTGTCACTGAACTCCTTCTAGCTTCTTCCTTGCAGTAACTGGAGCGATTTTGATGAAATGTTTTGGGTATGTTAAAGGGGATTCGATAATGGTTTAGATTCACAAGTTAATTCACTGGAAAATGTTTTATTATATATTTTTTTATATGTAAGTAGTTGTTGATTTTTGAATGTTTTACATTGAAACTGATAGACTGCGCTACTATCGGAGAATCAAATTTTACGTAGTAGCTGTTAATGCCAAGCGATACGAAGTTTGCTTGGTCAGCTAGTATTTGATAAAATATTGATATGATATTTGATAAAATTAATACCTCCAAAATTTGTATGTAATGTAGCTCAAAACCATCGTTTTCACGTCTTGTATTAAAAATTCGCATAGAAATCGGTCCACCCATTTAAGAGTTATGATGCCAGAGACACACGTCAAACTAAGAACACCCCTATATTTCCGTCGGGGATTAACGTAATCAATGTTGCTTGGGATTAAATAAGGGCATAGTTGGCGGTAGTTTTGTCCTCTGTCACTATATAGGTGCATGAGGATACTTACTTTCAAGATAAATTTCGTACTGATAAGAAATATACGTCGCTTTTAAACTCTAAAATGCTAACAATGCGTTGCATTCGAAAATGTTTAGCCTCTCACCAAGAGCTGAACACCCTACTCTTCTAATTGAACACAATAGCTTGCACTGATGTTATGACGGTAAAAAAATATTAGATGTTGATAACAATATGGGTTGTAGTTCCTTGTACTTCCACTATCAAATTGCAGCCTGCTTAAGTCGAAAACGGTAAAATTTTTCCCCTTGTTTGTCCGGGTCCGCTGAGTTGAATATATTCGCCTCTCTGTCAGGCAGCTCGTAAGAGGCAAGTACTGGTTAAAATAAAGGTCATCACTAACAAGACCACGGGTAGAGTGCTGTGCAATAACTTGCTTGGGTAGGGATCGTCCACCTTACTTACTCCTGATGCCATAATGACTATCATATTCCGACCTAGAGGGTAGGGTAGCCGGCCTCGCACAACATGTCTAACATCCCAGCCACAGGACATCGATACATCTGTAACATGTATGGTATCAATACGCCACAGTCATCTCTTACAATTATGAGATCCCTGTACTTGTATGCTGACCTATTATATAAAAAAGAGGTGTGGCACTCCGAGAGTGCTGTGGTAAAGCTATTGCATAAGCAGGCATGAGTCACTAGATTGCGGGCGAAGAGGGGGATTACGCATGCTCAGTAACGCCGATACAACTAATGCCACCTAGAGGCGGGTTACTGAACTAAAGAGACAAGCGATCGATAGATGGCAAAACTAAAAAGTATCACCGCTGTGCTGGTCGGAGTGGGGATGTTAGGTTATTTTCGTTACGGGTTTTCTGGATGCGGTCTCCGATCCGCGATAGAAGCTATGCAATAGCTTAAAAGTTTTATGTATTGTTTTCATGTTATTCTAATTTACATATCCGTCAATCTGCCTCCTCCTTTCAGTCTAGCGTGTGAAAGTTAGATTGTTTTCAAAACTCGGACTCGGTTCGTGATCTGGTTTACGAAGACCTTCGTCCGGCTTATCACATCTAGCGTCACTTGAGAGATTTCTCACAACTATAGTTACCCAGGTTCCGCAGAAAAGCGAAATAAAGGTTTATTCTACATCTTTATAATTGATTTCCTAAAAGTAACGCCTGATTCAATATAATCTAAAAGTTAAAATGTTCAATTATTTCCCTACGAAATTAAAATTTAAAAACCATCTCGATCACGTCAGCTTTCAATCAAAAGTTATAATGCCGCACACAATAAAAACACCCATCTACTTCCATCGGGGCTTAGAAATACGAGTATCTAGGGGCATGATAGTGCCCACGCCAAAACGAGATTCTCTTTTTGTATTAATATATACTTGCAGGGCTACTACGCCGTGGCCGCTGGACCTCCACTTTCCATAGTGTGTGCAGAGCGCTCCTCAACCTTCCAGCTGTGGCACCCGGCTGCGGAAGCTATGCTGGACGCCCACAATTCTGACGTCTCCACTGTTGCGAGAATTGCAGGAGCTCTGAATGCGTTGCTCGATAGGATGAGGGAGGGCTGTTATCAGGTTAGGATATTAAACTCATTTCTAACGACACCGAAAAAATCAATGCTGTTTTTAAAGTATTAACAGGGCTGGACGGGTTTCTCTATGTTTCTTGTTTTGTCAATTTGTCTGAATTTATATCTACTGTCTTCTGTTTTGCTGGTAATACACCGTAATTTGGTCAAGGCAATGTGTGTCTCATAATTTGTTTTAGCCTTTAAACTACTAAAATTGTACATAATATTATTGGTCCATCTGATGTTCTGAATGTGCAACCGTGGCGAGGATAATGTTATAGGTACTTATCAAGAAAGGACCGGAAAAAGATCAATAAAACACAAACTGTTATGTATCAAAATTTATTTTATCACCTTCAAAGTTCACTCGTTCAGAAACTACATACTACATACATACTACTACTACATCAAAACATTTTAAACCGCTGTTTTTGGAATTAGGTTCAGTTCTTGCCTTGAATTCTGTTTCATCTATCTGCTGAAAACGGGTGCCACGAAGTGGTAATTTGAGTTGAGAAAATAAAAGTCGTCTGGAGCCACATCTGGTAAATATGGTGGTCGCTCGATGGTTTTTTTGAGTGCCTATTAGAGGGCGCATCATCGCGTTACAGGAAACAAGAATTTTCTTTCTTTCTTTCCACAAATTTGGTTTTTGTTTTCGGTAGTAATGAATAAATATTTTGATGATTATGGAAGTGCAATAACGAGAATGTCTGTTTTAGGGGTCCTGTCAGTTGGTCAGTCGGTACGGCGTGTGGTGCGCGCTACGGCGGCGTCTGCAGCAGTGTAGCTCGGCGAGGGGTCACGCTGCAGCACGGGCCGTGCTCGCCACACACGCGGCGCATCATCTCCTGCTAGTGCTGGATGAGTTACGAGATTCACTATACCAATACTAACAACATTTTGACATCTATATATTAATACGTGACATCTATATATTAATACGTGAGATCTATATATTAATACGTGATGCCAAAACTTTGGACCCCTTTTTACGAACATTTCGCGGATGGAGGAGCATAAAATTTGGCACACATATAGTTTATGTGTAGGAGAAGTGTAGAACGCTAATATTTTTCAATAATAACGCTTATAAAGTACATTAAATCCTATAAATATTATAAATGCGAAAGTTTGTATGTATGGATGTATGGATGTTTGTTACTCTTTCACGACAGAATGGCTGAACGGATTTGTCTGAAATTTGGAACACGAATAGATCGTGACTTGGATTAACATATAGGCTACTTTTTATCTCATTCACACAATGGGTTCCTGTGAAAACGTGGGCGAAGCCGCAGGCAACAGCTAGTCAATAAATAAAACATTACCCACACAAACATGCATTTCACACACAAACAATGTATTGATGATAACGATAAAAGATCACAGATGGCGCACTAAAAGTTTGGAAATAAAGTAGTTGAAGATGGCGTTCTTATCAACAAGATATTAAAATTTATTATGGTCGAATTTCGACCAACGGGCGACCACTAGTTTTATTTAAACATTGATCTAAACGATAAACGGTTCATTTGTAGAGGAACATACGGTATTAATCTTAGATATTTGGAGGTATTCATGGATATATTGTTATGATAGCTTACGACCAATGTTAATAACCTATCACCAGATAAAGATATTTTTGTTAATTATTGAAAAATAATAGCGGTTACCTAGCAACTAATATAAAACAGTATGAACTCTAATCTTAGATAGTTTATTAATGTTTGCCAGTAATGAACAAACAACACATACGTCATCGTCATATAATACATAATCGTAAAATTTTGCAAGTTTGTTTTTCATTGGACAGATAGATGGATTTGATATATATTATTGTCACAATAATTTTAAAAGGACAGAATTGATTAGAGTTTTTAATATGAAAAAATGTCGAAGTTTGTTAGTTATAATGTTTCCCCCATAGTGCAGTAGCGGTATGCGAAGGTGGCTCGCCCGCGGGGTACATGTACGAGGTGGGGCGCGCGGGGCTGGCGCGGCGGGGCGCGCGGGGCGGGGCGGGCGGCTGGCGCGGGGACGCCGCCGCGCTCCGCGCCTGTCTGCTCCATCTGCATCTCATGGCGAGACCAGGTAACGTACGGACTGTGAACAGTCATACTCACAACGTGAGTGTCAGACCACTGGTGATCAAATTACTTTGCATCCCTGAAGCACAGACAACCAAATTTTTATAGTTGGTGAGGAAATCCAAGCGTCGCCATCAGAATGTCTGGAAGCAGCCCTCATCAGTCGCTGGGAGGGTCTAGCGCGCGAAGGCAAGTGCGCGGGCGCGGCGAGCTACTCGCGCCGACAGCTGCTGTACCTGGCGCGGCTGGCACAGGACCTGCTCGCCTGTAAGAAAATGATCCTCACGGTGAGTTCATTTACTTATTTTTTAGAAGAAGGCTCATGTAAGGGTTGCGTTTACAAATTAACTCTTGAATGTAAAGCCTTTGGTGTGATAAGTTTACTACCCGAAACTACACTGAAGCAGAAAAGTATTAATGGCAACCCGTAAGAGTCATTTCAGAATTCTCCATAGACTCCGAATAAATATAAGGTGATGGTATCACTGCGGGTAAATCATCGCAGGATTTTGCCACTTAAGCTGACTGACTAACATTTATGATTCAAATAAGTACATTATTTGTAGGCAATCAAATTTTACAGCACAATATTTTAAATTTACAGTCAAAAAGCTAGACTCGCTTTGCATAATTCTGTGCTTATTCCAACGTTATTGTATGGAAGCGAGAGTTGGGTATGTCAGAAAGAGCATGAAAGTAGGATAAATGCGGTCGAAATGAGAGCATTACGGAAAATCTGTGATGTAACGCTCGCTGACCGCATTCGTAACAGTGAGATCCGAGAAAGAGTGGGATTGAAAGAAAGTATTGGTGTTAAAATGCGAAAGGGCATGCTCCGCTGGTCGGTCATGTGGAAAAAATGACAGATGAAAGATTGACAAAGCAGATATACAATGCGAATGTGGATGGATGTAGGTACCCGGGGAGACCAAGGCTGACATTTCACGATCAGATCAATCGGATATTATCCGAGGGTGGTGTCAAGAGTCTCCGAAACCGACGTGTTTGTATGAAAAGGGTTATGAATGTGAAGGAAGCAAGACAGGTTTGTCAGGATCGTGAGGTCTGGCACTCGATACTCTCTGTTTACCCCGTAAGGGACTTGGCGTGAAGATATGTATGTATGTATGTACAATATTTTAACATGTATTAATATGGTTTCTGATGTTTCTCAAGATCCAAGCCATGGAAAAATCAGGTATCACGATATTCAGAAAAAAATCCGCGAACTACAAATACTTACAGCTTTATCTCCTTAGTTAGTGAAGTAAAACAAACATATTTAGATCCCACTCTGGTTGTGAAAAGAAATCTCTGAATGTTTCTTTTTTCATTTCCGTTTCCCTAACATGGTTACAGCGTACATTTTCATTTTAGTTCTAACTTGCTTTCTTCTCGCACTTTTATTGTGAATGTCTTCTATAGTCAAGTTAGACGTCTGCTTATTATATGAATTTTAATAAAAATGGCCATATTTCAGGAACATCAAAGTACATTTCGAGCAAACCTCATCACAGCCACATCGATCCATCAAGAGACAGTAGAAGAACTGATCCACATCCTGGCGATCATGTTGGATCAGGCCCGTGATCTGTACCTCAATAACCTGCAAAAATCATTCGGAGATTCAGACAAGGAACTGACGAGTTACAGGTTTGTTAAATCTGGTTATTAACTGACTTCAATAATTGAAGTGCATTAAAAGTTCGAAATTCGACCCCAATCATTTCATCAATATCGCGATTCGATAATTATTTTTTCGAAAGATAGCTAATGACTTGTATATGGTCCCACATTCATTTTGTCAATCGCACTGATCATTTTGAGTTAAACTTAATAATTAATTAATAATTCATTAATTTATTTTTTTAAATAATTGCATTAATGTCTATCTTGACATCGTTATTAATGATAAATTAATCGTTAAATCGTTGTTAATAAAATCTTAATAATAAACTTCCAATATATATTCCAATAACTATCTCAATAATAAACTTTCCAGAAAGAACTATCAAAATTAATCTGATATGCCATGTAATTGTGTAAAGATTCTCAGAATGCACTTTAAGTTATTAGGTGCGCGATTAACAATCAAAGTTTTAATTGATCATATTTTGAGGAAGGAAATAATATTTTTGTTCAAATCTTGTAAAATACGAAATTAATTGGATGGAACATTATCGTTGTAACTATATATAATAATACTTTACTGTAACTGTAAATACTGTACTTTTAATTATACATGTATATTTCTAATTTAAAATCATTACATAAATAGCATATCGCTTCTGTGGTCTAGTGGTTCAGGTGTTGGACTTGACTGCATGAGGTCCAGGGTTCGAATCCCGGCTCGGGCAACAACAAGAAAAGTTGGGTTTTCCAGTTTTCTAATAAAAAGAAAAACGTTGCTAGGGATTGGATATGTGCCCGGTTGGCAATAGGCTTGCCAGTTTGCCACATTGTGGGACTTAGTGTCTTCGGCTAGTCGTGGGTGTTTGCTAGTGATTGTGCCTCTGCCTACCTCTTTGGGGATATGGGCGTGAAGATACTTTCTATCTGAAAATACTAAATAGCAATATCCTGATAACAACAGTAAAAGCTGCGATGTGATCTTGAAGTAACAACAGTGTTGCCAACCTCAGTAAATAGAAAAGCAGCAGATCAATCTTAAAGAAGCAGTAAAAAACAGTAAAATTACATTTTCAAAACATTTCAAACATCTACTGTCTCAAAAACCTTTCAATTGGGACATAGAATTAGTTTTAAACTTAGATGTATAGTTAATGAAACTACTGCAGCACTACCAGTAGTGCTTCTTTAATGAACACATTTTTGATGTGAAACATCTATAGGCGCACGTAAAACAGATTTCTGGCGTGGCGACACATGCCCTGGCGACGCGTCGCCAATTCATATCGACTGTGCGATTCTCTTTATCGTAATATTTTATTTTATCATTATGACATATTTAGTTCATATCACAAACTGTTATTTTTTGCATATTACTTTTAAAAAATAATGTCGATGTTTCACATCTGCCAAGACGGTTCACTTTTTTTTTATAAAGTACATTACTGAAAAAAAAAATTACATAATTTTATTATTCATTAAAAATAGTTATTCAAAGTTGCAAACATTATTTATTAAAAATAGGTACTCAAAATTACAAACATAATTCATTGTTGTGTATTGCTCTATCCTCAACATTTTCTGTTTCATTGTTTTTGTTAAAATCGTACATCCTTGAATTAAAATTTTTCATATGCTTTTCAGTAGCCTTCGTAACGTTCGGTTATTTCGAATTTTGTATATAAAATGCCTTTGATCGGCAATTGCCGTATCAATAACAGCACTGGCGTAAAAAACAGTAGAAAATCGTACTAAAACAGAAAACACTGTTGTCACGTTAAAAACAGTAAATCTACTGTTAAAAAAGTAGGGTTGGTAACACTGAGTAACAATAATTTTTAATCACTATTACGTTATTTGTAAAGGTCCTGAAAATTCTATAGCGAAACCAGTAAAATACAATACAAAAGAATACAAGTGACTTTTAGTAACTATAAAAGAAGTGTGAATGAAGCGTTGGGTAAGCTATTCCAAAGCGAGGTTTTGAGTCAAAAAGCTAAACTCGCTTTGCATAATTCTGTGCTTATCCCAACATTATTGTATGGAAGTGAGAGTTGGGTATGTCAGAAAAAGCATAAAAGTAGGATAAATGCGGTCGAAATGAGAACACTACGGAAAATATGTGGTGTAACGCTCGCATATAATAACGCATTCGTAGCAGTGAGATCCGAGAAAGAGTGGGATTGAAAGAAAGTGTTGGTGTTAAAATGCGAAAGGGCATGCTCCGTTGGTTCGGTCATGTGGAAAGAATGACAGATGAAAGATTGACAAAGCAGATATACAATGCGAATGTGGATGGATGTAGGCACCCGGGGAGACCAAGGCTGACATTTCAAGATCAGATCAATCGGATATTTTCTGAGGGTGGTGTCAAGAGTCTCCGAAACCGGCGTGTTTGGATGAAAAGGGTAATGAATGTGAAGGAAGCTGAGCAGGTTTGTCAGGATCGTGAGGTCTGGCACTCGATACTCTCTGCCTACCTTCTGTAAGGGACTTGGCGTGAAGATATGTTGTTGTTGTTGTTGTTAAAGTCTATTTATTTAGAAATGACTGATAATTGCATTTCAGATCAAAGAAGTGGAACAAGTTAAAGGACTACTATGACGCGTCTTCTGCCTGCTTAATCGATGCTGTCAGACGAGACCCCGGCATTCGCAAGGAGGATCTGAACGATGAAATTATTGTCATGAAAAATATCCTAGTTTGGTTGTATAAAGGTGACAAAGAATATTTACACAAATGGCATGGAAAAAACATTGGGTTAGGAATTTAAACCATGACTTGGAGGTCATTATGTTGAAGATGCTTTTGATGACAGAGCTTATCATCTTGTTATGATATATATATCATCGGTGACCATAAGGTTCACCTTTCATAGCACACTCTTTAAATAATACATGTACTTTACCACAATCCACTTCATTTAACTCGTTACGTGTAACATAAAATGTTTTATGGACAAGTGCAAGTGTTTTTTGACAAGTGTGCACAATGGAATTCCATCAACTGCTGGTTATTACGAGTGTGAATGCCACCTTCCTCCTTATCCACCCTGCCAGTTTTGAGCATCCACCGAATTAAGATCATTCCTCTCACATAACCCCTTCTTTACGTCAAACTACTGCTTTCAGGTCTTCCACCAGATCTTGTTTGTGACACTACCAGACAAGAAATTTGTTTAGTAATAAAAGCATAGCATATGTAGTAGCAGAGAGATCATATGTTCTAGGGGATTTTTCTTTCTCTTTTTTTTCATTCTCTTATTATGTCCTTACCTTGAAAATTTCCTTACCGTGATGTTTTTCATTGCTGGTGCAATTTTTATGATAACTATAATTTTTTTTATAAATTTCAAAGAAAGAAAAGATTCAACCCATACAGAATTTAAACCAGTAACGTTTCGTCTCAAGCCGACGAATGCTTTAATCATTTGAGCTACTGAGGATTCAAGTCCCGTGGTTTGCGATTTTTTATGATAAGTTCGTCGTTATTCTT
>NJDC01001913.1:228149-252022 GCA_002245475.1 Calephelis virginiensis | reverse complement strand
TGTGACACTACCAGACAAGAAATTTGTTTAGTAATAAAAGCATAGCATATGTAGTAGCAGAGAGAATATCATATGTTCTAGGGGATCTTTCTTTGTCTTTTTTTTCACCTTGAAAATTTCCTTACCGTGGTGTTTAAACCCCATTAATGAGTTTGTCATTGCTGGTGCAATTTTTATAAGAACTATAATTTTTTTATAAATTTCAAAGAAAGAAAAAATTCAACCCATACAACATTTGAACCAGTAACGTTTCGTCTCAAGCCGACGAATGCTTTAACCATTTGAGCTACTGAGGATTCAAGTCCCGTGGTTTGCGATTTTTTATGATGAGTTCGTCGTTATTCTTTAAGGCCCCATACTTAGTCAGCCAGAAGAGCCAATCAGCGCACTCCCCCGTTCCATGATTACTATGAAATATTGCGCTCAAAAGTAAATGTCTTAAGCGTCAAATCAATATTTTTGACACTATAAAAGTAATTTTAAAAAAAGTATAAAAACTGAAACAGTTATCTTTTATGTATAATACTTATCTATGTTTATGTTAAATCTGGTGTCGATATTTTCATAATTGAAGTAGACAGTTGGGTTTTGCTTTCAAAAAAGGGTTAACTTTTTGATTTTTTTCTATCGAGCAAAGTGAAATGAATCGTGTTTTGGAAACACTAGTCTTATAAAGCATATTAATGTTAATCTTGTGTATTTTTGTCGCCAAGATCCATAATTTTTTTGTATGAAAAAAACAGTATATTGCTGACGTATTTTATCATACATGGCCCCTTAAATGTTAAGTTTAAGCTTCAGCACTTTTTCCGTCTTTGGACGCAGGTCATGGTCATTGTGGCATTTACGGCTATGCTTTTTTTCCTTTACGGATTTAAAGAACCCGTCTTGAGTGTCGTCAGACAAAATTGACAATTAGATGCAATTCAAATATGACTGTCATTTTGATATGATTCTGCTTAGTCGCCTATAGAACTTGCACTATGTCCTCTAACATTTGTTCTGTGGACACTCGCTACATATTTGCTACAGCTTTGAGCGGTAATATAGCATCTTCACGCCCATATCCCCGAAAAGGTAGGCAGAAACACAACCAGGGCACCCACGACTAGCCGAAGACACTAAGTCCCACAATGTGATAGGTGGCAAGCTATCGCCAACCGGGCACATTTCCAATCCCGACCAACATTTTTTTTTAAATAGAAAATTGTAAAAATCCAATTTTCTTTTTGTTGGCCGACCCGGGAATTGAACCCGGGACCTCATGCAGTCAAGTCCAACACCCGGACCGCTAGACCACAGAGGCGGTAATATAGCGAAAGCCAAATATACGTAGATTATTGTAAATGGCAGATGTTATTTCATGTTACTAATGTAATAGACGTCAATGTAACTATTTAGCTAATAGATGTTAGCATTTTTTATAACAATATCGAACTGCTTGTCACTTGTGGCATTTTAGAATGACACGACTGTACAGTTGAGATCAAATTTTGTGACGTCAAAACAACAAATACATACAATGTAGGAAACATCCTACATTATATGTATTTACATGTAAGACAGTAAACCAGCGAGCAGATTTCCTGATGAAAGCCACGGCCTGTAGACAATATACGAGTAGATTTTATAGGTGCGTCGCTGTACTATAGCTGGAATGTTTTCTGGCAAGAAGGCAGATGGTCTATTCTAGATAGAAGACCCGGACTAATACCGTAGAAAACGCATGTATTAATAAAACGCACTGAATTTGAAGGAGCCAAAGAAGATAAGAAATATTTGGCCCCAGTACTGAAACCATATCTCGAAGACCTCTACGGATCTTCTATGGAAAACGGTTGGTTCCTAGAAGAGTTTGACTCAAGAAAGTGTGTCCCAGAGTTTAGAGGTTTACGGGAGTACTGCATGGAGGTGCACAATGGTCGCGTGAATCCTAACTTGGGTTTGCTGGACGCTGCCAAGAAGTTTGCATGGGCTAAGGCTATGGTGGATTTCGTGGATAGATATAAACATGTTGGTAAGTTACCTTTATAATATTTCTTCAAGGGTTTTCAAGATCAACGAGTTGTGTTCCGGGAGTGCCGGTAGAAGAGAAATCTTGCCTTTGAATATTAATGTTGTACAGTTTTGATATTTAGGAACTAATTTAACACGATTTGAATT
Organism: Calephelis virginiensis; assembly: GCA_002245475.1. Taxonomy (NCBI): domain Eukaryota; kingdom Metazoa; phylum Arthropoda; class Insecta; order Lepidoptera; family Riodinidae; genus Calephelis; species Calephelis virginiensis. Next base: position 249,859 of record NJDC01001913.1, on the reverse strand, counting down.
AATTTATAATTATCAGTATGAAAGTAGTATTATTTATGTAGTGAAATACAATATTCATTTAATTAATTTTGGCAGAGAAAAAATGTAAATCGTGCGTTGCGTGAGTTGTAACTTATATGAATCTATACTTGTTATCGTCGGAACTTGGTAGAATTCCATTGTATACACAGTTTCTTGAAGTAAACACTAGTACTTATCCACTATACATAGTCCGTCTTATTAATAAATATGGACTAACGAAGGAGTAAAATTAAGTTGATATAGTCTGTATCACATTGTAATAAAGACTATAATACCAGGTTCAACCTTGGCGAACTATACGCCGTGTTTATGGATAAGACGGTGTATGTACAGTTTTTAGATGTAGACAAGTGTTTACTACAAAAAACTGTGTAACTTATAAGCATCTCGCAGACGTCGGGGCGCGGCGGTTGGTTTCTTTTCCATTTTAGACACAATTTACTTATACTGTTTAATAAAGCAAAAAAAAAGTATCTTCACGCCCATATCCCCGAAGAGGTAGGCAGAGGTACCTACAACCAAGGCACCCACGACTAGCCAAAGACACTAAGTCCCACAATGTGATAAGTGGCAAGCCTATCGCCAACCGGGCACATTTCCAATCCCGACCAACATTTTTTTTATTTGAAAATCGGAAAAATCCAATTTTCCTTTTGTTGGTCGACCCGGGATTCGAATCCGGGACCTCATGCAGTCAAGTCCAACAGCCGGACCGTTAGACCACAGAGGCGAGTTTAATTAAGTGATATACGTTAGCACAGGCGTAGCTGCAAGCAATATAATATAGTATTAATATTTGTATAATATGTCGAACTTAAAACGTACTGTCAGTTTCAAAGCCCAATTCCAGGATTAACGAAGACTGATCGTCTAATCGGCGCTTAACTTCACGTGAATCGAATTGATCGAGGAATAAACTTGTAATTATGTCACTCGCTTGGCAAACTTGAACTGACGCGACGTGAAGGGAACTTATCCCATCCCGAATTTTAGGCCGGTTTTGCGCTTTGAAGTTCGTTAATCTATACACACAAAAATGAATATCTACCTCCCCTACGGCCAATGTTAGTAATGTATTTCAATCTAATGGATTTCAAGTAATCTAGATAGCTGCGTATCCGGCGGCCTATCCCATACCTAATTGCCATATTTATCCTGTCCACAGATATGCTATTGGCAAGCGATAACATAAAAATGGATCAAAATATCAATCTTGGACAGCAAGTTATGGATTAGGATTGATTATTAATATTGGCCGTTAGTCAACACGTCTCGCCGAAACGGATAGAACGGTTTTGATAGTTCTTTTTTTGCTGTGTTAATATCAAAAGTTTTTTATTTAAGAAATATTACCCGTGTTGGTACGGGCTCTTCTGTAGAATAGATCATCTGTCTTCCTGTCAGGCAGCTCGTAAAAGACGAGCATAGGCTTACCGTCACCAACACCGTGACATCTGACTAGGAGGTAGAGTTTCGCAGAGACTTACCCGGATTGGTATCAATCTTACTTATTCCTACCACCATAACGTCATGACGTGTTCCGGTTTGGAGGGTAAGGTAGCTGGTAAACTTACTTTTGCGCAAGGCATCCCGTCCTCAGGTAAGCAACGCACCATTACCACTTTTGGTGTCTCTAGGCGGTGTGAATCAGAAAATCAGGAAATCCGTTTGCTTGTTTGCCTTCCAATATCATAAAAAAAAGAAGTTTAGTGGAACATCAAAAATTTAAAAAAAAATTAACGAAAATATATGTTTAATGTAATGTTGATTATCATTTGATTGGGCTTAAATTCAAAGACGTTTGTTGAGTCAGCTACATTTTTTTTGGCAAAAAAAAGTGCTGTTCCACCACGACAACGCGCCGGCTCACACCTCCGCCGTTGTCATGGCCAAATTGATCGAATTGCGTTACGAATTGCTGCCACATCCACCGTATTCTCCAGACTTGGCTCCAAGCTCCAAGCTCCAAGACTTGAATTTACATTCACTATCTTGGAGCATTGGAATCAAATTAGTTCCCTCAAAGCGTTGAGGGTAAAGTTCAGAATCATTTTGGCAAGTGGTTTGAGAAAACACGTAGAATTTTCAGTTCAAATCTAGCGAAAAGTTGTTAAATCTTTACCTAATCTTAATTAAGAAAACTTAATCGCAAACGCTTAATTGAAGTTCCTAGATCCTTAAACTTTATAACGTTGACGGTAAAGCTTTAAAGACTACGTCTTAGCAGATAATGGACTTTAAAGTAGTACAACACTAGTCTTTTTTTACAATTTACTAACAGTCCCAGCGAACTGCGTTTCGCCTGACTAACAAAAACAAGAGCGGGACTTTTTACAATTTAAGTGGGAGAAATAAAAAATGTTGTTTTTCGTATTATCCTTTTATTTTTCCATGAAAATGAAAACATCAGAATGAAATTGATTTATTTGCGGAATATGTGTGTTAACGAGATGTTACAAAAAAAATTAATATCAACATATCATATAATTTTGGTGTGCAATTATTTTAATATTAAAAAAAATGTATTTAAATACACATACTTTAAGTTTTAAGCCAATTATTTATATTTGTAATTAGTTTAATTATTGTTTAATTATTTATTACCAAACATTTTATAACTAAATTAAATTTAATATCGGTAGTTTACGATTTCAAACCTAGCCAGTCAGGAGAAGAAACGGCAAAATAAACTCGGCAACCATGACTTTAACCTATCTGCCTTGTAATATTTTTAATAAAATGTATTTAAATACACATACTTTCTTTCTTTAATCTTTTCCATAACCTTTGTATGATAGCTTCATAAAAGGATAAAAATTCCAGGTTAATAGTTTAACTATCGTAATATAAGTTTAACTATCGTAACTATCGTACTTTCAATGTTGATGTTCGTGTTACAAAAAAATGTTAATTAATTAATGGATAATTAATTGAAAAATCGCGTTAAAAATATTTGATCACCGGATTTTTGATCTATCCTATAGGTGCCTGATTTTTTTCATTTTTTAATTTTCATATTTAATAAGTTTAAATAATATTTATTCATATATAGATCCAAAGTGGGCTAAGCTTACGCAAGCGAGAGTTCCCGTTTTCGGCCGTATTTTCAACCCTCTAGAAAAATTATAAATATTGGTCCTAGAGTTCCGGGAAGTAAGATTTTTTTTTGGAAATTTCTTCTTCTTTGTGGATATTTTTTCAAATTTTGAAAATTTTGAATACTTTTTGAGATATTCGCCAAAAACAAAACCACCCTTTTTTATTTACTAAACTGTTTATAACTTTTGTAATTTTTGCAATCAAAACACCAAATTTTTCAAAAAGTTTCTAAATGCGATGACGAATCGAATCATAACTTTCCGAGGCGAGCTAAAAATTTTGACCTAAAAGGCTATTTTGACTAGACTATGAATACGTCCACGCGTTTCCAAGTTTTAGTGATACCAAAGACAATATATATTACTAATCTCTGGTGATACTAACGAATATCGTTTCATCTTATATATATAATAGATGTGTAGTGAACGCAAAAATTAAGAAAGGGATAACAAATCGTAATAAGTAGTATTTTTTGATTTTAAACGTTTCTAACGGGAATGCCTATCGAGGTTAAAAAGTAGTGTCGACTATCAAAGTCGACAAGAGTATGAAGTACTCAAAACATATTAAAAAGGTTAAAACTTTAACCTCCTACATAATATTAAGAACAATGGGTGTGCCAAGGTTTCATTGCTAAGCTCGCACATCTATTTTTTTCTGAGTAGATAATCAGAAAGTATTCAGAGTATAAAAACACAGTGCTATCATGCACTTTTATCGATAGTCCAGGTTCGAGTTATCTCGTTGTTGTTCGTGTTCATGCTAGACCTTCTTAAAGTACACATTTTGGATACTGAGCCAACAGAGTTTGATAGTTAGTTTGGTAAATTGAAACTAATGGTCTGTCCATGTTGTAGGTCGTCCCGTTACACTTCCTGACAAACTCTATTAAACTCTCGAATAACTCGAGTTACACTCGTATCAATATTATGGACCGCTTTTCGATTGACAAATTAAGATAAACATTTCCTTGGCTAGCCTTCAAAAGCATTGAAGTGGCTGGTATATTTTTCACGTTATGAGCCGGCAAACAAGCAGATGGCTTTCCTGATTATAAGAAAAAACCGTCGTATATAGATGCCATAGTTATTTGTAATGCGACGCTATGGAATTACAGGCTACCTATGTAAGGCCTGTAACGAGGTGGCAGTCACCAAAATGAATGGTATTGAGCGGGGTAAAGCAATGTTCACAAAATTGTATTACTATACAGGGTTACATCTAAAGCACCAGCCAAACTTTGAGAAACGGTTTGGAATCCTTTCAAAGTAGCCCGTGTATGAGGAGGAAATGAAAGTATTAAAAATCTCCAAGCCAGAATGTAAGCGACATATAACTAACTCTCTACTAATACTTCCACTCTGGGTTGTCGATTCAGCTAGAAGCACCAGTTTGTTTGGTTATCAAATATTAGTTTAACATTATGTCTATATTACCAGCAAAACTCCGACATTTCAATCATTCAAAAACCCAATTAGTACATTCTTATTCGTATTAAATGCACTGCTTCCACTATCTCTAGTAAGGACCTGAGTTTTAGTATATAATGTCCTTGGACGAAGTTGAACTTTGGTCCAGGTATTGTTTAATCTAGGAACAGGAAGGCAAATATTTTTAGCAGCGTATAATTCACATCAAGAACATTCCAGTCCTCGACCGTCTGTTCATTTTTTTTTCTCAGGGCTTCTTGTGACAATTCCCTTTTTTTATTTCTCCTTTTATATCTTCTATTTGTAAAAATGAAACCCCATTTTGGCGTGATAATCATATCACGGCTGAACAAATGGAATGTATACAAAAAAAAAATCAATAAAGAAAAAAATAAAGTTAAGCAAAACAAAACAACAAAACAACAAAAAACAAAACAACAAAAGTTAAGTTAGTTTTTAGGTAAAAATTTTAAAAAACTTAAAATTTTACACCATCGTCAGTTGACTAAGTCGTTGCGTTAGAAATTTATATAATCTGTGAGGGTCTAAGGACTATACAATAATTACAGTCTACCGGCTAATCTGTCCTCTAATACATTCATTACATGAAACATACACGCCCATACATATTCGACATACTATTTTAGCAATCTCGTACTGAGTAACAGGACAAGTGTTAGCAATTAGTGCTTTTCAATTGTTATAGTGTTGAGAGTGTTCAGTGTCAGAAAAATTGGAATGTTTTTATAATCCATACAATGTGTGTTTTTAGATTTTCGCTTGATTTTCCCCACTGGGGAAGGTCTGGCCGTTTCGTATCCTGTGAAACTGCCTTCCCGGCGGGAGCACAGCACTGCTCGCTTCTTGAGCCTGAGTAGACGGGACAAGGCTGAAGCCAAGCTGCGACTGGCCAAGAGATGTGTACTCGGTGCCTTTCATTCGGCACTGGTTGGAAATAAGTAAGTTTAAGAATTTTAATACTCTCCCAGTTTATTACTAAAGCCTTACCTTTTCCAGCTGCCATGTTGTTAGTGCCTGATACTGTCGTGTTTCGGTTTGGAGCGTAGAATTTCGTTAAGGGCCGTTCATTAATCACGGAACGTTTTTTTTAGTATGTTTTTTCGTTACAGTATCGCCTCCATCCAACAGGGCGTGTATTTTATTATATTGATTTTGACTGGCTTAAAATGTCAATATGAAAAAGTATCTTCACGCCCATATCCCCCAAGAGGTAGGCAGAGGTACAACCAAGGCACCCACGACTAGCCGAAGACACTAAGTCCCACATGTGATAGGTGGCAAGCCTATCGCCAACCGGGCACATTTCCATCCCGACCAACATTTTTTTTAAATTGGAAAATTGGAAAAATCCAATTTTCTTTATGTTGGCCGATCCGGGATTCGAACCCAGGACCTCATGCAGTCAAGTCCAACACCCGGACCGCTAGACCACAGAGGCAAAGTAAAAATGTTTTTATTGTAATATTTATACTGGAATATTCGAACTACATTTAAACAAAGATTTGTCAACATTAAGAAGCGTATATTTCTATTTTAGTAATCGCACCTTAAATTAAAAAATAAATACACCTGAAATCTCGCTAGAACCCCTCGTGATAATTGGTGATAACTTGGCGAACTCCTTCTTCTCTTTCATACACTAGAAACTTAAAATGTTTGCATTTGATTGGTATCTATAAGGGGGTTTCCCACGATCTGAAAAAGTTTGGTTGTTTTGTTTTTCCTCACTATTAGAAAACATTTCGACATTAATTACGGCTTCAAATATTTCTTTCACAAAACCCTATACATGTCATATGACATACTAGCTGTTGCCTGCGGCTTCGCCCGCGTTTTCACAGGAACCCATTGTGTGAATGAGATAAAAAGTAGCCTATATGTTAATCCAAGTCACGATCTATTCGTGTTCCAAATTTCAGACAAATCCGTTCAGCCATTCGGTCGTGAAAGAGTAACAAACGTCCATATATCCATACATACAAACTTTCGCATTTATAATATTAATAGGAAAAATCCACCTGTATATGTTTACCTCTTCATGTTTATTCACTAAGTTCAGATTCATATAAAAGTCACGAAAAACCGAACCCGTATTAATTAAGATATGTAAATGTATATAGGATGTTGACAAACCCGAAGCGTGACCCGAGTTATCACAATACAGGCTGATTAAAATTCAGATCTGAACCGACCCTTACATCCACAATACACGCCCATTGAGGCTTCTGGGACCAGAAGTTGCCTTAAATAGCTCGATGTTTTACGTTCCATTACTAAGGAGCCAATTTATTCATTAACTTGATAATTAAGGCTGAAGAAGATTCAAGGATATTGTTTTTTTTTAATGGGGCCGGAAAAGTCACCACTCACACTAACTGGCCTTATAAAGGCTTTTAAACTTTCTTTAAGTGATTAGTAGGCCAACAAAAAGACGAATTTCCTAATAACAAGAAATATATGTTGCCTATTACAATCAGACAGTAATAGTGGATCGTCAGCTTCTGACTAGGACGTTATGTAGGTAAGTGAATTGATAGTAAGTGAAATGATATTGCATGTATATTCTGTCGGTAGATGTTAATATTTTTATTTTTTTTATGTTATTGTTTACAATTTTTTATGTGATTTTAAATGTATACAAACAGATGTAATTTTGTAATAAATTCATTCGCATTCGCATTCGCATTCGCACTCATTCACAATCACCGATCTCAGAGCTAGCACACTAGTTTCATTATCTTCCGCATCGACCTTCCGTCTGAGCAACTAGTCAAGTAGCAGCATCACGACAACAGCCATTCACAACGACGGCTACAACGGGATACCCTTTATTCTAAAATCAAAACACGGTTGCGACGACAGTAATAGGCAAGCCGGTTATAAAAATCTGGGCAAGTTATCGCAAAATTCTGAACCTAGCAGTAGTCTAGCATCTAGTATTTTTTTTTTATGATATTGGAAGTCAAACAAGCAGCCGGTTTTCTGATGGTAAGAAATTCACGCCACCTAGAGACACCAAAGGTGGTAATGGTGCGTTGCCAACCTGAGGTCGGGATGTTAAACCGGAACACGTCATGACGTTATGGCGACAGGAATAGGTAAGGTCGCTGCGAAACTCTACCACCTAGTCAGATGTCACGGTGTTAGTGACGGTAAGCCTATGCTCGCCTTTTACGAGCTGCCTGTCAGAAAGGCAGATGGTCTATTCTGCAAAGGAGCCCGGATCAACACGGGGTTTAGAGACCAAGTACATGGCTATGGCTACCTTCTGATGCTAAGAGATAATCGTGGCCTGTAGACAGTCTTGTGGACCAGATGTTACGCCTATCGTGCAAGCCTACTGGCTACCCTTCTCTCTTGTAGGCAGGGCCTGCGTGACAAAGTCACTATGCTGGCAGGACTATTCCTTGCCTATACAAGGATCCCTAACCGGGCAAGCAATTCCCTACCAGTGGTCTTGTAGATTATTTATCCTGAACTAGCCTTTTACGTGCTGCCTGACAGAGACTAACATTTTGGAAACCAGTTAACCAGACGACCGGGACAAACACAGGGACAGTCACATAAACTAGCAATTAGTGGAGTTAGTGTGTAGTGCCGTAAACAAGAATGTTAAGAGACTACAGTGACTGATGAGTCCACATTTTAACTCGTGTGTTATAGATGGGAAATTACCTCAAAAATTTGTGAAAGATACACACAAATTCTTTTTTTTTATATAGAGGAGGAAGCAAACGAGCAAGTGGGTCACCAGATGGAACGTAGAAAGACATCCGCAACACCAAGAGTGTAACAGATGCGTTGCCAACCTTTAAGTAATGAGTACGCTCGTTTCTTGAAGGTTCCTAAGTCATAATCGTTTGAGAATACCGCCCTCGGTAACTAATTCCACAAAGGTGTTATGCAGGGTAAGAAATGTCTTCGAAATCGCACAGTTGTAGATCACCACGCATTAAGATAATGGGCATGATAACACAGGGTATGCTAGTTGCAAACACCAGTCTCTTACTATGTTGTTTGGTTTTGAATACATGTTCTGTTAAACTGTTTGTTAGAGAAATAAATTATTTTTGATTTTGATTGACACAAAGATCCTGAAGAAAGGTAAGATGCCCGCTTCCTAGCCCCACTTACGTCACACGTCACTTTTACGTTACAAATATCAATTAACCGAATTTATATCAAGTAGATAAGACGATTCAGTATGCCAAAGCTTGTTGTAATGGAAGATTTTTTTACAGATTCTCAAAACTGCCGCATCACGACAGCGCTAGCGATATTCTAGAAAGTGTTAAAACTGGCAATTACTGGAGGAACAACACCAAGCCTGATATAATCCCTTCACAACCAACCACTCTAGATCTACCCAAGCTAAAACGAAGATCCAGAAGAGGTAGACCACTCACCTCTTATGGGTTTCCCGAAATATCTATCACAGATCAATCAGATTCAAAGACTTTGAGACGGAAGTACCATACGTTAAGAAGTTTAGTGTACACAGAACCAGTGGAGAGTATACGGGAAATGAAAGAGAGACCACGATCAGCTGGGTCTACTATGAGAAATAAAGAGGCTTTAAGTAGACCGAGTATCTTGGAGACGATCGATTTTATCAACAGCGTGAAAGATTCTTTATGTGGTGAGTATAGCTCCTCTTTTATCTATTGCAAGAAAAAGAGCATTCAAGAAGAGCTGGTATAAGAAAAAGTATTTAAAGTAACTGTATTTTACTTTGAGCCTTGGATTTATTTTGAAATCATGTCAGTGTCTGAGAAACAGTCTATTTTTAGACCATTGGTAGTTAGTGGTCCATTATTGACGACGATTCATGATGACGGTTTTACTGGTTCATTTTTTTTTGTTGTTTTAGATATAGCACATTTTTTCAACTATTCAAGCAATTTATAATCTTAGAATAAAACTTTTATTAAAGTGGAGGAATCATGTGCGTCAGACGTAGAAGATACCGCCTGGTCTACTGAAGACGACTGGTTGGTCGGCCAAATGGCTCCGCTAAACTTCTTGGCTTCACGGTGTGGCGGACAGACTTTGCACCTTATGCTGGGAGATATTGTTGAAGCTCTATTACAGAGGGGAAAATTTACCGTAAGTACCAATCTAGATGTAGAATGCAAAGAGTTCAATGTTGGAAAATAGACAGCTTATTGTATTTAAGTGTTTCTATGTATTATAATCCTTAACAATAGAATTTTAGTATGTAGATCGAGTAGAGTAATAGAAAATTTAGAATATTTTTTTATGTTATTGGAAGGCAAACAAGCAGACGGATTTCCTGTTGGTAAGAAATTCACGGCGCCTAGAAACACCAAAGGTGGTAACGGTGCGTTGCCAACCTGACTCCTGGATGTTAGGTCTACCGGCTACCTTTTCCTCTGAACTGGAACACGTCAACGGCAAGCGCTGATGTTACGGCGGCAGGAATAGGTAAGGCGGTGGTACCAATCCGGACGAGTCGCTGCGAAACTCTACCAGCTAGTAATACATTTATTTATTTATATGCAAAGAGGGAAGTTTGTTGTAAGTATAAAAAAGTAAGTTGTAAGATTTAAAGCTATATATTAAAAGCAAATAGATAGAACAAGTCTTGGATTTACGAGTATTTTAAAATCATATGATATATTGGATTTCCATAATATTAGACTAATAAGTTGATACTGTATTTCCAGCACAAACATTTGGTGTTTTGGTTTGTTTATAATATTATATTTAACATAGGTTTTGTCCTAAGACATCTCAACCCCATCGATTCTCAATGCCCTTACAAATAGGGAGAAAAACTTGTTTTAGAAAATGGGAAAATAACACCAGCGTAGTTTAAATAATTACTTTGTCTTTCTTTACCTATCTTCTTTTATCACAATATCCATTTGGACTATTATATAAAACGGTAGCGCGAGTAGGTTGTGCCACTTTTAGTGTCCTTGTAAAGTCCGTGAAAGCCCTTCAGAGGTCTAAGCTTGTGGTTTGTGTCATCTCTATTGTTATTAGAGGCGTACGATCAGTTTTGAATGGAATGGAAAAAAAAATAATGGAAAGGATCTATATAGTAAACAGATGTTTCCCTGTAGATCCTGCAGGAGGTGTGCGGGTGGGTGGAGGCGTGCGGCGGCGGGGAGGGCGCGCTGCTGGCGCTCCACCGCGTGGCGCGGGCCGCACGCGCTCGCTCCTCCGAGCGGAATGGACAGTCAGTACCTTCCACTTCTTACATGGCAAATAAGGAACATCGCAATCTAGGTCATAAAAAAGTATCTAGTAGCTGTAAAAAACTCATATTATCTGCAATGTTACTTGAATTCTGGAATTTGTTTATTGAATGTAAACTCGTTATAAGAGTCTAATAAGGTATATTGTGACCACAATTAGCTGTTTTTTTGATGATACACGTGTTTGCCACATATAAAAGAAAGTCGGGTTTGTTACAACACTTATAACTCTAGATCTGCAGGACCAATTTTCATGGTTTTTGATTCGTTGGATTTGTCTTCGCCCCAAATAGCAGAATACATCTTAAAAACAATGAACACTCGACGGATACATAATTATGAAAGGTGTTCGTTGAGTTATATGTAAGAAAGTCGTGTAAGTTGAACCGACTAGACTGAAAACACATAAAAAGATGGGTACCTCCATTAGAATACATTACATTTTATTCTGTACAACAGAGAGGAAACTAGGAAAAACAACACTTTAATTTTTCCCATCGCCTCTGTGGTCTAGCGGTCCGGGTGTTGGACTTGACTGCATGAGGTCCCGGGTTCGAATCCCGGGTCGGCCGACACAAAGAAAATTGAATGTTTCCAATTTTCTAATGAAAAAAAAATGTTGGTCGGGATTGGAAATGTGCCCGGTTGGCGATAGGCTTGCCACCTATCACATTGTGGGACTTAGTGTCTTCGGCTAGTCGTGGGTGCCTTGGTTGTACCTCTGCCTACCTCTTCGGGGATATGGGCGTGAAGATACTTTTTTTTTATACTTTTAATTTTTCCCATACAAACTGAACGGGCGGAACGAAGTTCGCCGGAACAGCAAGTAGTAATTGATTGATAATTAATTGACCAAATACTAATTTTGCTATTTAAAGAAATGTCTCTAAAACAGTAGTTGGAGGTTACCAGACGCTGAAGGACCTAGCAAGGAGGTTCAGCGGTACAGAGCAAAGCCTCACGATGAAGAAGAAGCACCTCAACCACCACCACTGCCGAGATTTTCAAAGGAGAAACATGTGAGTTACACATATTTATAAGCTTTAATGCAAAAAAATCTTTATCTTATATTTATTTTTATATAATCTTATCAGTTACTGGATAATAAAGTCGTTCTTTCAGATCATCCACAAGGACGCACTTCTTCACGACGCTCCTATTATCTACACGGATCCAAACACAAAGGCATATACCGGAGTAATAAACCCTATATACGATATCAAACTACCAAAAGACAAATTTAGTGTAAAAAGGACCAAATCTTTAGGCAGAACTTTCAGTTCTAAAAACCTAGGTATAGATATGGCCCGGTACAATCTAACACTGGGACACAAAAGCGGACGTCGGACTAATGATGTTGTCACGGCAATGAATGGGACATCCGCCGAGACCGGTTTGGAGGTCAAGGGACATTTCTTACAGAGGTACAACCCTGATACTGTTGTTGGCGATTCCTACAAAATCAGCAGAATTACTGTGGATTAATATGTACACCAATTTATTACTTTGTTTTTATAAATAAATGTTAAAGATTTTTCTTTTTTCTTTTTTTATGATAAAAGGCAAACAAGCAGACGGATTTCCTGATGATAAGAAATTAACACCACCTAGAGATACCCAAGGTGCTAATGGTGCGTTGCCAACCTGAGGCCGGGATGTTAGGAGTCGATCAAAAATAAGTTTACCGGCTACCTAACCCTCCGAACCGGAACACGATTCTTCTAGGTGTTTAATATAGCTGGATGGAAATTCAAAACTAAGATGTGGTGCTCATCCCACGTATTAGTAGTCCGATAGGTCGAATTGACCACCTACCTATCAGCCATTCAGCTCGTAAGAGGCGTGCACATGTTAAATAAGCACCAACATAAACACTGGTGGTAGAGTGCTGTTCACATACATGCTGTTTGCATACATAATTTTAAACCTTAAAATGAGCGATTCTTGCATATATATAATTGGAATCTCAGAATCGGCTCCAACGATTTTCATGAAATTTAGTATGTAGCGGGTTTCGGGAGCGATAAATCGATCTAGCTAGGAATCATTTTTAGAAAATGTCATTTTATTCGTGTTTAAACTAAAAATTTTATTCGTGTTTAAGCTGCAAAATATGACTCTTCCTGACATCTATTGGCGAATAATAATACTTATTTTTATTTTAGCACTTGCCCTGTGCTTGGGATAAATTTTCTATAAATTTTAAAGAAAGAAAAAATTTCGCCCCAGACAGGATTTGAACCTGTAACCTTTCGTCTCAAGCCGACGAATGCTCTAACCAATTGAGCTACTGAGGATTCAAGTCCCGTGGCGAAATTTTTAATTCCTTTCTAACCCGTTAACGCGGGTAGTTATGTCCTATAGGTTAAGGTTACAGGTTCAAATCCTGTCTGGGGCGTAATTTTTTCTTTCTTTAAAATTTATAGAAAATTTATCCCAAGCACAGGGCAAGTGCTAAAATAAAAATACGTTGCGAAAAACGAAAGTTATGGCCATTCTAAAATGTGAATTTCATCTGTAATGATGAACTCATTTGGTGGGTACTCAGAATTGTGTATCTATAGGACATAACTACCCGCGTTAACGGGTTAGAAAGGAATTAAACATTTCGCCACGGGACTTGAATCCTCAGGAGCTCAATTGGTTAGAGCATTCGTCGGCTTGAGACGAAAGGTTACAGGTTCAAATCCTGTCTGGGGCGAAATTTTTTCTTTCTTTAAAATTTATAGAATAATAATACTATTGGCGAATAATAATACTATTCTTTGTGAGCAATAAAGTTGTTCCAGCAGATGGCGTAGTTAAGTGACACGGAGTCAATGAGTGTTTGCTAAAAAACTATCTAGCAAAGCTCGGTAATCCAGGTACTGACTCTCTAATGTTCCGGTCAAAAGTGGGGTAGCCGTTAGACTTCACAAACCTAGCACCATGGCGACAGGACAGCGATGCATCTACAACATCTATGGTGTCTATAGGCCATATGGCCACGTGCTTGCTTGCTGTCTAATGCTCTATAAATGAAGAAACGAGAAAATATAACTTTAATATACCAAGGAAATCCGTTTAGTTTTTTGGCTACGTCAGGTATTCGAACCAAATGTTACAGCCATGTGCTTGTTCGCTGGCCTTTAACATAAATAATTAAGCTCAGTAAAACTGCTAAAAGCGACTCCAAATATTTCATTAGGAACCACGTCACCTTCTGATAATTGTTTTTTCGAAAGATAGCAATTGATTCCGAAATTGTCCCATATCAATCAAATCAACAACCTACTAGGAGTATTTGAGTTGTATTTAATAATACTTTTAATAATACCATCAAAATTGGTTCGCTATAGGCCGAGTCATTGGAAAACAACATAAAAAAAACATTTATAAAAACAGAATCTAATTAAGAACCTCCTCCTCTTTTATAGTCCGTTAAAAAATAAGATATACATATTTTGCATGTTATGTGTTTGTTAGACTATGCGTGTTAGTGACACCTTAAGTTTAGTTATGAATCAGTATAATATAACTGGGACATAGAAACAGGGATTTTGGATGATATTGGAATTGGAATGATATAGGGATTGAAATGAATAGAATGTCCGGTGAAACCTGTTTGGAGGTAAATTATATTTCCTCCTATTACACAACATTGGCTGTAAGAGCGATTTTCATGAACTAAAAATATATATTTTAGACTCAAGTATTGACGGTTCTGTAAACTGTAATAAATGAATTCGAAATGTTTATCATAGCTATTTCACAGGAACTGAAGAAGACACACATGCATATGAACGTGCATATGCATACGAACACTATTGGGTGTGCCTCAACATAATCACAACATTTTGTTTTATCTGTCTATACCTAGTTTAAGTTTAGACTCAAAGGTGCGCATGGTAGCGAGATTAGTGTATGTCAGAGAAAAAGAGTAGAATAAATGCGGCCGAAATAATAGAGCCGCGGAAAATCTGTGATATAATGCTTTCCCATAGCCGTTATCGTGTTTCAGTTCGGAGGATAAGGTAGCCGGTAAACTTACTTTTGCTAAAGACCTAACATCCCGGCCTAAGGTTGGCAACGTACATTAACACATTTGGTGTCTCTAGGCGACGTAAATTTCTTAACACCTTGAAATCCAAGTGGTTGTTTGCCTTCCAGTGTCCAATTATTGTTAGGTTTTTTTTGAAATGAAATGAAATGAAAATTATTTATTTGCGGAATATGTGTGTTAAAAAGTTGTTATAAAGATATTTAAGAATACAACATATTCTACCACATTGTGGTGTGCAAATATTTAGTTAATTTTAAAAAGTTACATATTTCTGTAAAAATGTACATTTAAATCACAGCCCTTATTTGCATTTTAATAAACATTTTATTTATTTATGAACATAAGTTTCATAATTTGTTATAAATTAATTTAAAGGTAGATTAATTTTTAGTCCTATCTACCGTACACTACCGTTTTGTGTATTTAATAAATATATTTATGTTTGTGTTAGTCAAAGATGATAAACGGAATTCTTAATTAGATACCAGAATAAATTTAATAAATTCCCAAACACGGAAATGCAGTCATTTAATGTTCATTACATATTTACGCACCTTCAGTAATATAAGGGCATTAAAATTTTGGCATACTGGGATTTTGAATGATAAAGGCACAAAATGATATTCTCTATTGGTTAGTGCTAGCAGAAAGAGGAAAAAGATAACAAAGATTCGGTAACTATACTTGTTTTAACACATGAATAATATCGGAAAAAATACTGTATCATAAAACCCGATTTCCCAAAAGCAGTTTTTTGGATAGTGCCCATTTTCGGGGGAACAGAGCCGTGTATGATTGAATGAAGGAATTAACAAACTTTCAGTGTAGGTACAACCAATTTTTTTTATATTAAACGTAAATAAATATTGCAAATGTAAATGGCGCTGTAAGTGTACATTTTAGTAATTACTAACTGTTCTAGTTTTATTTCATGTTTGAGTTTACTACTTTTTAAGAGCTTTTAGCGAAAATATTCTCTGAAGCAATACGTTTTTCGGCATGAAATTATTTTTTTACGTCTGCTTTACTATGTCAAAGGTTTCACTGTTGTGGTCTAGTAGTAATGTGTTGGACTTGACTTCATGAGGTGCCGGGTTCATTCCTGGGTCTGGTAACATATTTTTTTAATAAAAATAATATTGACTGGTTTTGGATTGTTGTCTGTTTTTGTTTTGGACAACATTCCAATATAGATATTTAATGTCGTCTCCTAATCGCAGGTGCCCTAGTTGTGTCTCTGCCTATTCTTTCAGAGATGGGGGAGTGAAGATATTTTTTGTTAGAGTTTTTATACCAAGTGTATTGGATTATTTATTCTAGCTGTAAAGCGTTGGTGGCAGCCAGTGTTAAATTTATTCCAGGAATGTGCAGGAGCCTCTTAGTTAACAAAAATGGTGGTTTCTCTTAAAATCAGTTCAGCTTCCATCATTTGACTGCACCATTACAATGTCAGAAGAACTTTTTTTAAATAAGTATTTTTAAAATAAATTCACAAATAACTTTAAACATAGGAGCTCCTCCTTTTTTAACAGTCAGTTAAAAAACATAAAATATAATAACGCTCTGACGTTGAGTAACAATTTGCCAATATACAGAGTAATAAAACTGCCGCTTTGTACATGACAAGGCCAGACTGACACTGATAAATTTAACACTACATTGTCATGCATGAAGCCGAGCGTTGTAAGGGAGAATTCACATTTGTTTTTTGATGCGAAAATCATTTGCAGGCGTGTTAACAGATTTTTGGTAGGCGAAAATCTTAAGGATTCGCATCAGCATCAGCAACATGCTGTTTGTTTTTATGTTACTTTTACTTCACTACATAGTATAAAATAAAGCCGCTTCCTCTGTCCCTATGTCTCTTTGTATGCTTAAATCTTTAAAACTACGCAACGGATTTTGATGCGGTTTTTTTAATAAATAAAGTGATTGAAGAGGAAGGTTTTTATGTCTATTTCATAACCGTGCAAAGTCGGGGCGGGCCGCTAGTTGTATTATATATTGTGTTACTAACTAAAAAATATATTGTAACTCTACAATCACTTAACAGATTCAAAATTTAGTTTAAAATTTTTCACTCCTGGCAGCAGTAGACTGCATTTTCCTCCAATTAGCATTATGATTATGGTGAATACAGCTGTAGCAACACAGTAGTATCTCCACACCCATATACCTGAAGCCGTAGGCAGAGGCACAACCAGGGCACGCCTATCGCCAATCGGGTACATATCCAATATCTGGCAAATGTTAAATAAAGAAAATTTAAAAAACACATTTTTTTATTTTTATTGTTGCCCGGCCCGGGATCGATCCTGGGACCCCAAGAAGTCAGCAGACGCAGTAAGGTGATTTCAATCTGAAAATTTAGTAACGTTTAAAGACTACGTGTATTACATACCTATCTTTAAACAAAGAAGTTGGAAACTGAATGATTAATATCCCATGAGAATTAACTGAATACAAGTTTGACAGTTTTCGCGCCACGGTTTCAAGTAGAAATAAAAGAAAATACTTATAAGCTCAAATGTAAACGAATAAGATATCACAATTATTCCTACCACTGCCTTTGTTCGAGAGTATATTTGGATGTGATTTACTTTTACGTTCCATTACCTTAATACTTCTTAAATATTACATAAAAATAAAAAGGAACGTAGATACTATTCAAACTCTACATTTAATTTCATTTCATTACATTTTTTTGTATAATTATTACGTATTAAAAACTAAATTTTATTCATACCTATATAATTTAACTAGCAGTTTCATGCAGCTTCGCCTGGGTAACTTGGCTTCTATTGCATTGATTTTCATGAAACAAAGCTTATGTCACTCAGGGATAATGTAGCATTCTAAAGGTGAAAGGATTTTTGAAATCGGTCCAGTAGTTTCGGAGCCTAATCATTTCAAACAAACAAAAAAATCCAACTTTTACGCTTTATCATATTAGTATAGATCAATTCTAAAATAGATTTAACAACGAGTGAGTCAAAAATAGTATTTATGTGAAAGTTTACGATTCCAAGGTTTCCTTATTTCGAAAGGAAAAAAGGAATCCTTATAAGATCACTTTTTGTCCGTGTGTCCGTTGGTAAAGACCCTTTTTCTCAAAAACGCGTAAAGGTATCAAGATGATTTTTTTTACTAAATATTCAAGTCTACTACTTTGGAGCTGTCTTACGGCCAATATTAATAATTAATCCTAATCCAAAACTTGTTGTCCAAGATTGATATTTTGATCCATTTTTATGTTATCGCTTGCCTATAGCCTTGCTATCTGTGGACAGGATAAATATGGCAATTAGGTATGGGATAGGCCGCCGGATACGCAGCTATCTAGATTGCTTGAAATCCATTAGATTGAGATACATTATTAACATTGGCCGTTAGCCAACTTTATGAAAGCTCACGGAGTACTTCCCGTGTACTCAGAAACTTGGAATTAAGTACCAAACAACGTATATAGCAAAGATAAAGCAAAAATTGCGAAAACCATAAATTTTTAGTTTCACCGTTTAATTAAATGATGTGATGGGTGAACTTTCACATATATACCTACATGTTTGTACGAAACCCTTGACCGGTTTTTTATCAACTAAAGAGCAAACTATTAGTTTTCAGTTATGAATAATATATAACAATTTAGTAATCTTAGTAGTATGAAAAGAATAACTAAGAAGGTAATATTGGTAGCATCTACGAATTTGTCACATAACGGATGCCTAAACTAGAATCGAACCTTAACCTTATTAATGATATCCCTCGTCAAATGAGCATGTTAGCCTACTATGTTAACCACCTCTGTGGTTTAACGGTCCAAGTGTTAGACTTGACTTCATGAGGTCCCCGGTTTGAATCCCGGGTCGGGCAATAAAAAGAAAATGTGGTATTTTCAATTTTCTTATCAAAAAGAATGTTGTTCAGGATTAGATATTCGCCCGGTTGGCGATAGGCTTGGCACCTGTCACATTGTGGGACTTAATTTCTTCGGCTAGTCGTGGGTGCCCTGGTTGTGTGTCTGCCTACCCCTTCAGGGATATGGGCGTGAAGATACTTACTTACTTACTTTCATACACTATTTGTCGACACACGAGCTAAACTTACTAACGAAAATTATAAAGTCCATAAATATTATTTTGCCTTCGTGACATTGATTTCTAGGCGACTAATCACTTTTCCGTTCCGGATAAATGCTGCCGGCGAGAGATCTAATCTAGTTATAGCGGAAGTACAACTGTTAGATTTTTATAGTGTTGATACGCCAAACTCAGAGTATTAACATTTTATTCTAAAAAACACTAATGCAGTTCCACATAAATAAATATCGGAGAGCAGTCACATATGGGCAAACAGGAGCCACAGGGCTGGTAGCCCAAGAGCTCACATATTGTGGGTGTTGGCTGTTCCTCCGTAGCAAGAACAGCCTGTATATAAATAACTATGAAATAGTAAAATAAAGCTATGACTGATCTAACCTATTAGAACCTATCATAACAATCAATAATACAGTAGCTACTCATTCACATACTACACTTTAAAATTTGATATATAATTATTCGCGTAGATCTATATACAAAGATTCTTGTGACGCATCTATATAATTCTTAAAACTACCATCGGATCGGAACGCGGCCATTCAATTAGAAGACTGCTTTGAAACATCACCGAACTTTCGCACAAACAACTCTAGCGTACTCTGTGGCTAAACAAACCATCGTGAACATTGGAATAAGACTTCTACTATGATAACATTACGTAACATTTCATGGTATGTGTGCCTACGCAAGACCCCCAAAAAGGGGAAGTAGGGAGCTCCAATCCGCCCCTCAGCGTGAGTGTCGACCAAATTATGCACTCCTCATATGGCCCAGAACCCGGGCCCATAGATCAACATTGAATTATAAATTATGAACCAGCAGATTCTCTATGTCATCCCATGGCAGGGTAAAACTGTTAGCAGTGGCGACCTTCATACTAGACAGTGGTCCCAGCACTGTGAGATCCACACAGGTTAGGTATACCTGAAGAAATGTGCTTGAATTTGTGGTTTAAAAGTCGCAGGTGCTATAAGCAAAACTGCATGTGGTAATAAAAATTTCAATGTTCAAATAAAAAAAAATTCGAAAGCAGTTTACAAATGACAGAGAAATCGAAAATGACTGCTATGTCAAACGTATAACTATAACTGCCGCTATAAAGTCGGTGATTGCTGCTGACGTGTTCCAGTAAACTTACTTTTGCTCGAGGCCTAACATCCCGGCTTCAGGTTGGTAACGCACCATTACCACCTTTGGTGTCTCTTTTCTACCATCTTACTACTTACCTTTTCTACCATCAGGAAATTCGTCTGCTTACTTGCCTTCCAATTTCATAAAAAACTCCTCTCTTTTTCAAAGTTTAAGTTTTTTAAGTTTAAGGTTAAAGTAGTGTATGCTTACGTAATGATATGTTACAGATTTTAAATTCGAAACAAATTTTGTTAGTATGTGTAATGTACATAAATGGGACAGAATATATCGCGAACACTAAAAAAATGTCTTCTTTAGAAAGCTCGATCAGTTTTTCCACGTCATAATGAAAGCTTACGAGTATAATTACACTTTAGGATCACTTTTGTATATACAATAGGCATTAATGTCTAAGCCATGTTTCATTGAAATCGGAATAATAGGTACGGACATAGATATTGTTTGTTATTGTTTTGCTAATTTCCCAGTTGTGAAATATGTGTTATAGAATCTATACTTGTCATCGTCGGCACTTGGTGAAATTTGGTTTTAATTTAACGTTCAATATTGGACGTTAAAATTACACTCTTATTTATCTTCACTACATAGTTTAAAACGAAGTCGCTTCCTCTGTCCCTATGTCCCTTTGTACGCTTAAATTTTTAAAACTACGCAACGGATTTTGATTGATTAATAGATAAAGTGATTGAAGAGGAAGGTTTATATATATTTCATAGCCGTGTGAAGCCGGGGCGGGCCGCTAGTTAGTTATGAATGCTGTGAATAGTGAAACCGACTGGCTACAGCGTAACATTCATTAACGGCCAATATTAATAATCAATCCTAATCCAAAACTTGTTGTCCAAGATTGATATCTTGATCCATTTTTATGTTATCGCTTGCCAATAACATATCTGTGGACAGGATAAATATGGCAATTAGGTATAGGATAGGCCGGCGGATACGCAGCTATCTAGATTGCTTGAAATCCATTAGATTGAGATACATTATTAGTATTGGCCGTAAGTGAATAGTAAAAAAGAACAAGCGTTTACCAGAAAAAAGTGTGTAAATGTGGTACCTCCGACCCTGCAAACCGGATTAAGTTCCAGAATAGCTAGGAGTGTTGTAAGTTAGTCACTAACTGAAGCTAGAGTTGCGCTAGCTAGTTGTTGAATTGCAACTTCATCACCCTAGAATAGTTACGTTTTTAAAACAAACTTTCTTCCCCTATTACACGCCCTTTTGGGTTTGATTCTTGATAAAGCAGAAATTGGTTTGACCTTGGAACTTGAACTATACGCGTATCATTTTTTATCAGAATCACTTCTGTGGTTGAGCGTAAGAATGTGCTTATGAAAGCATAAGAGACGGACAGACTTTAAACATTAATCATTTTATTTTGGAAATGTGGATTTGTTTTTCTTCAAACAAACGTAAATTTGTATTATGTATTAAAAAAAAGTATCTTCACGCCCATATCCCCGAAGAGGTAGGCAGAGGTACAACCAAAGCACCCACGACTAGCCGAAGATACTAAGCCCCACAATGTGATAGGTGGCAAGCCTATCGCCAACCGGGCACATTTCCAATCCCGACCAACATTTTTTGATTAGAAAATTGGAAAAATCCAATTTTCTTT
>NJDC01001913.1:195502-212182 GCA_002245475.1 Calephelis virginiensis | reverse complement strand
CTTTCTCCGAACAAAATTGTACAAAATGCTAACGAAATTGACTAATTTCACTCAATATAAACATGAAATTCAATTATTATGAAAAAACTTCGACCATCTTTTCTCTCGATGAAAACTCCCAGTTATTAGTATATGAATCATTGTCAGTCTTAAACTAATCATAATATTAATACGTGAAGTACTGGCTGAAGAGTGCTTTGAAACAACTTGTGTAGGGATTCACCACCTTACTTATTTCTGTGCCATAATCTATATATTAATACGTGATGCCAAAACTTTGAACCTCTTTTTACGATAATTGCGCTGACGGAGGAGGATAAAATTTGGCACATTTTTTAATGATAATATTTTTTAATGATAATGTTTATAAAGTCCATTAATTCAAAAAATAAAACGATACCTCTATATAATTTCACTCAATATAAACATGAAATTCAATTATTATCAAAGACTTCGACCATCTTTTCTCTCGATGGCGCCAAAACCCACCCGGACAACATTGCAAGTTTTTTATATCTCTGGACAAGTTACACAAATTGAATCTAACCCCAAAGTAAGCAGATTATATGCTTGTGTTAGTTAACGATTGTAATACATTGAAATACTTAAATTAAATTTACGTTTATAATGAGGTAGCAAACGATACAGGTTATTATTTTATGGAGTAGCCGCTGTAAATTAAACGATTTTTGTGAGGAGACACCAAATATTCGTGGCGAGTTCGTGTTGTATTCAAGTTGTTTAAACTTTGAAAACTACACGAAAATTCCAAGTACATCAAGCTGTCACTCTGAGAAATTTAGCTGGAAATTTCAGCTAATGTGTACAAGTTGCATACACTAGATAAACGAGTAACATTTTCTGGGTATGTCATTTTAGGAGAAGATGTGATAATTTCATAATATGACATGAAAACGTGATCAATTTATAAATTCATCAGTTAATTTAAATATCTCAGTTTTTTTCAATGAATTAATGAATGAATATACTTTATTATGCACCAAAATTTACAAAATAATACACACTCTTTAACTTAAATATTTTACTTAAGTGCACAAAGGCGGTCTTATCGCTTCAGAGCGATCTCTGCCAGACAACCTTAGGGTGAAGAAGACAATTTATGTAATTTAAAACCAATGTGCACTGAGACAATTTCGCTAATACTTTTTTGTTTATTATTGTCAGATGGTTCTTGTAAAAATGTAACATTAGAAAATGGAAACTTCAAAATAATGTAAATTTTACATAACCGTCAATTGATAGACATAATTATGTCAATTTAATATAGCAAATTCATAGTTAAGACTTCTGTTAAGTCAGTGTACAATAAGATCTTACTAACTTATCTTACCTTAATTAATTCTCTGTTTGAAAATCCATACGCTTGTTCACTTTCCTGTAATATAAAAAATGTCCCAAAAAACAAATACACACAAATTTTCAAATTTTAAATAAATTCCAACATTCGATGGAAGAGGCAACCCTCCTATAGGGCTGTCCCATTAGGAGGAAAAACTGTACTGCTAAGATAGAATGGTAAATACGTACAAAATTGAACCAGGGTGAATACAATTTTAGTTTGAGCAATATGTGCGTTTATATGTTTTTTTAATACATTGTTTTCAGGAATGTAAAACCATTTCAACATTTTACAATACAAATTGCTTTTGAAATTAAGAACAAAGAACCTTTACATAATCAAGTTTATCCAGCAAGCTGCCTACCAATTTAAAAAAATTAGGAGTTAAAACAATTTTCCCAATTCCGGGAAACAAAAAAACTATGAAACAGTTGCTTTTTTAAATTCGTACGTGCCTAGACAACAAATTGAGCGGATTATATGAACTTACTTTCGAATATACTGTCGACTCTTTCTTTCGCACATAGCTTTTGTTCTTATCCCGTTCCAATTTTCCATTTGGACATGCGCGGTGAGGCTTTTCCCAAAAGATGTGGGGCGGTCGAAGCTTCATAAGCTAAAATCTCTTTCAAAACCTTTATTTGAAAAAAGAATAGGAAATGGTCTTCCATATTTCCATATGATTTTGTTAAACATTACAAAGTTTTTGCCATTTATACTACTAACATTGCATGACTTTGATTGAAAATTTACAGTCCTCAAAGAAAGAACACACGATGACAAGAATTAGAAACTTCTTAGGAATTTTGGAGTATTATCTTTATACGAAATTTTTAAAATAACTGTTTTAAGGGATTTTAACAGTGTCAGTAAAATTATAAGTAATACTTCAAGAAGAATTTATTCAAAATTATAATTTACTTAAAAAATATCAGGTTATCTTAACTGGGGGTGCTAGATATTATCTAATTTGTAACAATAGTTACGCAAGCGGATTGCGCAGTATATGCAGCTTCGAGTGGCCGCCGGGCGGGAGTCAGCCTCTGGAAACAGAGGAATATCCCGGGCCGCGGTACGTTTCCATTAATTATTAGGATTTATATTGAAAAAAACCGGTGCAATAATAATTTTTCAAGTGGAAAACAATCGGAACATGTGTTCAACAAATACCGCGCTTTTAAATTTGAATTTAGAACTGTTTATTTTTTCTTAAGACGTTTGTGAACAAAGTTCAGTGTTTTCATTCATTCATACGATTTGAAAAGGAGAAATAGGTATAAAAAAGAAAAATGATAATGTGATTGACTTTAACACCTAATTAGTTGGTAAGTAACATTATTAATTATTATATATTTAAATAAAATGTGAGTAAGGTTTAATATAGGATTTTCGTTTTTTCTATGTCCTTACTAGGATTACCTGTCAAACATAAGAAATAGTGAAGTGTGAAGGTTTTATGTGTTGTTATGTAATTTTAATTGTTGAAGTTAATGCAATACAAACATGGATACTCCAAAATTTTATTTAAAATCTACAAGTTTACTTACGAATTTTAAAATAAAGCGCTATATTAATGCCGAGGGGGTATAGAGCGAAGTTTTTAATTTTTCAGACAACAAAGACTTTCCGACATTTTATTTAATTTCTTATGGTATTAAAGACTGTTTAAACGCTTTTGGTAAAAAAGAGTTTCGATTTAAAGGTGCAACTACATCTTTTAAGAAGCAAGAACCATACCAAAATTGGTCTTCTAGTTTTCCATGATAGAAAAAACTAATAGCTAAGAATACAAAAAAAAAATGGTTGAAAGCTAAGTCCCTGCATCCCATACCTTTATTTTTCCTTTTTTACGATTTGAGAAAGTGGCTCAGACAAGTAAATGTTCGTCAAACTTTCCTTAAATAGTTGGTTTTTTATAATTTTAGTTAAAATTTCGTCGATGTTTGATAGGAGTGCTCCAAATCCAAAACCTCATATTTTTGATGTCTATATGCGACACGTGTTTCTGATCTATGAGTAGCATAAAATAATATTGAAATAAAATATTTTTCAGAATAGCATTATTAAAAATAAAAAAAAAATCATAATGTTAAACATTATCGATAAACCTCGCGAGAAAACTTGTTTGTAATATCGCTAAGAACCTTATCAATCGTGTTAGCTTTCAAACAAAAGTTGTCTAAATCAGCCCATTCGTTTCAGAGTTACAATGCCACAAACAGACACACACGATCACATACACTTTGATTTTATGACATCCGTTTTTTTTTCATCGTAGGTCATTAGGCAAATTATTCACAATTTTATTTTATACTCATAACTATTCATTAATCTGTTTAAAATTTTCAAGAATCGTATTTATTTACACCCCACAATCCTTTCGATTTTGACTACTGACTGGTAGAGTATTAGAGCAAAAAAAAAAATGAGCTTTTTATGGAGATGAAGTCGTTGGAGGTAGGTAGGTACCTAGTTTGACTGACAGTGTAATATTTCAGTAGTCTTAAATACTAGGTAATTTTAAAAGTAAGTAAGCATATTCACTCCGATATCCCCGAAGGGATAGGCAGAGGCACAACCAGGGCACCCACGACAGCCGAAGACACTAAGTCCCACAATGTGATAGGTGGCAAGCCTATCGCCAACCGGGCACATATCCAATCCCGAGCAACAGTTTTTTTTATTAGAAAATTGGAAATACCACATTTTTATTTTTATTGCCCGACTACGTCTCAAACCCGGGACCTCTTGAAGTCACGTCCAACACTTGGACCGCTAGACCACAGAGGCGATTTTATAAGCAGGTGATGGGGTTATCACATCCCTACAATAGCAGGAAAGCATTCTCTTTATATGCCAATGTTAAAGTCAAACAGAATTATTCCCAGAAGAAACAAATTTTCTGAGCATCATTGCGAAAAGGAAATGGCCAAATTAAGGGTAATAATAACTGACAGAAAGTAATTTATTCGTATTTATAGTCTAGAATTTTTCGTCAACATTTATTTTGCTATTTTAAAGAAATGTATTTTGCATAATCAAACTTGCGAATTATTAAACCTTTATTAAATCTGTACATAAAAAAGTCACGTTAGTTACACTAATTATAACTCAAGAACGGCTAAACCGATCGGGCTGAAAACTGATTGGGAGGTAGTTTAGAACCGGGAGGACATAAGGTACTTTTTATCCTGATACTCGTACACAGCGAAGAAATGAGGGAAAACAACACTTAAATTTTTTCCATACAAACTGAACAGGCGGAACGAAGTTCACCGGAACAGGTAGTTTATAAATATAAGGATAGAGACGTAATTGATAGTGTGTATTATACATAATCCTAATGGCAAAACAAAGCATCTTTACTCGACCAAATATTCAACCCTAGGAACAGTAAATACCTAAAGTAGGTAATACTTATATCATTATACTAGCGGCCCGGTACGTGCTTCGACCACGATATGACCGCATTAATGACATAACATAACAAAACAAAACAAATAACTGAAAAAAGTTTCCATATGACTAAAAAACACTTATTAACGAAATGATCCGCCATTTATTGAATTCATTTGTTACGAAAAATGATAAATGAAGAACTGCTGTACCGATTTTATGCAAACAAATAGCCCGAACAAAGCCTGAACATTTGGTTTGGATAGGTGAGCCCGTTTCTGAGTTATAAAATTACAACCAAAAGTGGCATAGATTTTTATATATATATAGATTTAAGATACATTCACTGCGCGCGCGCCTGCAAATATAAGGAAATATAAGCCTATTAATATTATAAATGCGAAAGTTTGTAAGTATAGATGTATGGATGTTTGTTACTCTTTCACGCTCGAATGGCTGAACGTATTTGTCTGAAATTTGGAAGACAGATAGATTGTGACCTGGATTAACATATATGCTATTTTTAATCTCGATCGCACACCGGGTTTCTGTGAAAACGCGGGCGAAGCCGCAGGTAGCAGCTAGTAAGGATATATTTATATTTATTAAAAAAATGCAATTTTAGAAAAAACTGAGCTGATATTTAATTCCAAGTGTTTATTGAAATTATCCCCATATTTGTCTATAAACATATTTTTGTGAAAGTTAATGAGTTTTTTTACAAGCATATTTATTTAATCGTATTTCGGTTTTCAAATTTACCTAAAAATGTGAACTGTTAGTACACTTAAAAAGTTTTTATCATATCCATTTTAGTTAAAGCCTAGTTTTAGATATTCGTGAGCACGATTCGGTGTGTTTGGGACGCATAGAGCCTTGACCCCTGTCAGGCCCTGGATTTTGAACTATCTCTATGCCAAATTACATCACAATTCACTGATAACAAATTTAGGTTTTGATTTATAGAGGTAGAACATCTTTGAATTTTTTTAAAAAATCTATAAAAAGAAGAGGAAACTCGGCGCTTCATCAAAATCGCTTCAGCGATTTAGACATGAAAGCGAAATAGACAGAATAGAGGTATTTAAAATACTTGATATGAATTTTCAGGCGGCTTTTACTAGCACATTATCACATGTAAAATTGCGAATCCGGTTTTGATGAACCTTAGTTTAGTATAAAATAGATTAGACATAGGAGAAAGGCAATGGCAACTTCTTTATTCCGATATCTCAACGATTTAAAGTGGGAACTTTTTTATACGGTTGAAGATAGATAGTTAAAAAGTTAGCGGTCTTATTCAGATACGAGACGAGAGATATAAAATAAGTATCTTCACGCCTATATCCCCGAAGAGGTAGGCAGAGGTACAACCAAGGCACCCACGACTAGTCGAAGACACTAAGTCCCACAATGTGATAGGTGGCAAGCCTATCGCCAACCGGGCACATTTCCAATCCCGACCAACAATTTTTTATTAGAAAATTGGAAAAATCCAATTTTCTTTTTGTTGGCCGACCCGGGATTCGAACCCGGGACCTCATACAGTCTTGTCCAACACCCGGACCGCTAGACCACAGAGGCGATGATAAAATAAGAGCCAATTATTTTTAAGTTAATGGAAATTATATTATATATGATATTCCGTATTTCGAAGGCAAACAAGGAGACAGAATAAAACGAAAGTGAGAAAAAAAATCATACAATACTTAGAAAAGAAAATATACTAAAACAATATATTAATAAAAACCAGGCCAGCAATGACTAGCCGAAGGTCCTTTGATTTAAAACGTGTCATCAGCTTTCAACCTGGGGAATTTAAACCGGACCTGCTATAGACAACGTAACACCAATTATTATTTATTATTATTACAAGCTTAGTAATTTATTACAGACCTTTAAAGATGATAATGGTGCGTTACCTACCTTGGGCTTGAGTCTTTTGAGTTAGTAAGTTTACGATACCCTTTCGTGGCGTGGTAGGCAGAGACACAACCAGGGCACCCACGACTGGCCAAAGGACCCTAAGTCCCACTAAGTGATCACTAAGTCAACAGCGGACATATCCAATACCGAGCAAAATTTTATTTTTATTAAAAAATTGGTTTCTTTTTGTTGGCCATCCCGGGGATCGAGCACGGGACCTTATGAAGTACAGTCCAACACCTGAAGCGCCAAAGAGCCAAACCAACAGCGGTTACATTGATTTCATCAAAATGTTGAAATAAACTTTAAAAAACATCTCATTCCACGAAAAACAATTTCCACTGTAATACCCGAGCCCAAAAAACGTCTAAGCCTTTACAACTTAACCCTGTTAAAAATAATGCAACTGGTTAACAAGTATTATGACCTCATTATAAAAATGAGCTAATTTTGAACTCTATTTCTTCACTAATAAAGCTCAAGTACCCGAGCTTAGCATTCACAGGCATATTTTAAAAAGATGGCTGTGTGGCGGCATAATTATAATTTTTAAGAATTTCGCTTTCATTTGTATTTTCAGTTGAATATTACTTGTTTAATGTTTTTATTTCTTTGTATAGACGTAAGAATGGGGTGATAGCGTTGCTCGGTAGAGAAATCCACTCCTTTTGCTGCATTGTTTTTTTAATTTTTATGATATTGGAAGATAAACAAGCAGATGGAATCCTAATGGTAAGAAATTCACGCCGCCCAGAGGCACCAAAGGTGGTAATGGTGCGTTCCCAACTTGAGACCGAGATGTTAAGCATCAAGCAAAAGTAAGTTTACCGGCTGCCTTATCCTCCGAATCGGAACACGTCAACGGCAAGCACTGTTATTATGACCAATCCGCGCGAGTAGTTGCGAAACTCTACCACCTAGTTAGATGTCACAGTGCTAGTGACGGTAAGCCGATGCTCGCCTTTTATGAGCCTGGCAGAAAGGCAGATGGTCTATTCTGTAAAGGAGCCCAGACCAAAGAGGGGAAAAATAATTATGATTTTCCCGTGTTGGTCCGAGCTCCTTTGCAGAATAGACCTTCTGCCTTCCTACCAGGCACCTCGTAAAAGGCAAGCATAGGCTTAACGTCACTAACACCGTGAAATCCTAATAGGTGGTAGAGTTTCGCAGCGACTCGCCCGGATTGGTAGCACCGTCTTACCTGTTCCTGCTACCATAACGTCCAGTGCTTGCCGTTGACGTGTTCCGGTTCGGAGTGTAAGGTAGCCGGTAAACTTACTTTAGCTTGAGGCCTAACATCTCGGCCTCAGGTTGGCAACGCACCATCACCACCTTTGGTGTCTCTAGGCGGCGTGAATTTCTTACCACTAGGAAATCCCTTTGAATGTTTGCCTTCCATTATCATAAAAAAAATAATAAAATAAAATGAAAACATTACAGCGTACTTCTATAGCCAGAGCTCGGTAATGTAATATACAGTATTTTGTCTCCATATAAATGGGCGAAAATACGTATAGACCTACGTGCCTCGCGTTCGATATGCCAAGTGCATGCCATAGTATGATTGCTCCGCAAAGACGAATGGTCGATGTAATAGCCGTTTTTTAATTATTTTGTAACCTATATCTAATAAATCCAAGTATTGACTAATGGCAAAGAACAATTATAGACTACATTGGTGTTTTGGCGCCATCGAGAGAAAAGATGGTCGAAGTTTTTTCATAATTATTGAATTTCGTGTTAATATTGAGTGAAATTAGTCAATTTTGGTGGCATTTTGTATAGTTTTGTTCAGTGAAAGTGCACAACTGAAATAATCATGAAAAAATTAGCGTATCGTATACTTCCTCGGTACCGCCAAATCTCATTACATGAGCTTGTGTAAAAAGGCCACCGCTTTACCCAAGAGCCTGACATGACTTACTGACGACTTATGACGGATGACTAATTATAATTGATATAAAACAAATATAAAATTTGATACAAATGTCTACTTGACTAATGGCAAAATACTAACGAGATTGCCAAAACCTAAAGAAAGAAAGAAAGAAGACTACATTGTGTTTTTAAACTTCGGCCCAACCGTTACGGTTGAATTTTTGTGAAATTCGATAACCAAAAACACCACACACATTTTTGTCGAACATTAAACGATGTTTGTTTGTTTAACGACACATACGATCATAAATTAGAAAGGTTTTCAAATTAAAAAAAAAGGGCAGATTCAGAATCTACGAGAATACGAATTTTTTGTATGGCGTTATATTGAAAATGAAGTCGATTTTTTGCAGTTTTACTACATCTAAATTATTCGTTATTTAAAGTATCTTCACGCCCATATCCCCGAAGAAGTAGGCAGAGGCACAACCAGGGCACCCACGACTAGCCGAAGACACTAAGTCACACAATGTGATCGTGGCAAGCCTATCGCCAACTGGGCACATATCCAATCCCGAGCAACATTTTTTTTATTAGAAAATTGGAAAAACCAAATTTTCTTTTTGTTGCCCGACCCGGGATTCGAACCCGGGACCTCATGCAGTCAAGTCCAACAACTAAACCACTAGACCACAGAGGCGACTTTTTCGTTATTTATCATCTATTTTGCTATTTGTTATTCTCACTCGAGAAAACTCGAACGATTTGGCTAATTTTGGTTTTAAATTATTAGTTCAATTCCAGGGAAGGTTTATAAGATAATAAAAAAGGTAAAAACTACATTTTAATTTTTCTTATACAAACTGAACTGGTAGAACGAAGTTCGCTGGGACAGCTAGTTTTGAAATTCCTCAAAATATTTCAAATTCGAGTAAATTTGTATGTGAAATTTCGTTTCGACATTTTGCAATAAAAATCCTGTATGGAATTCTAAATGTATGTGACGGCTTATGAGCGAGGGAGATCGATTCGACGCAGAAGTTTCCGCCCTTTAACTGAGTCTGACAGTTTGACAGCACTTTTTAAATTCAGCTAAATCAGGCTGACACATGGTTTTGGAATCAGACTCCAAGTTTAAGTGTCTCTTTTTCTTAGATACGTCACCAGATGTGGAGTGTGGATTTGCTTCTCTATAATTATCATTTTGTCGAGTTTAAAAGTCAAATAAGTTTACCAAATTTTTGAAAAGTTTGAATTTACATATTACAAAACCGTCACAGCGCTGTGTTTGTACATAAAAAAATGTCTAAGGACCTAGACAGGTTAATAGGACGCTTTGAAGATCAAAACCTTTTGTTTCTACAATAAGCTGCCAATTGATTAAAGATCTACCTTTAAATAAGTTTAAGAAATGTATAAAAGCAAAATTATTGAAGCAAGGTCTCAGAGTATTTGGAAGACGAACATGCTTGGGGATAGAAGTTTCAATCTCCCACTGCAATTTGTAATGTGATTTGTTGTACTTTGTTAACTTTTATGTAGTTAAAATTAAATTGTAATCGTGTATTTTTTATCTAATTTATAATGTTTGATTGAATCAGGCGTTACTTTGCGGAAATCCATTATAAAAGATGTAAAATAAGCCTTTATTTTGCTAATTCCGTGTAAGCAGTGTAACCGTTGTGGCAAATAATCCTCCAAACGACACAGAATGTGACAAGCCTAACTGACGTTCCCACCACCCACCTCCGCGACCAGAACATGAATATAGGAAGAGCTCGGGAAACAATATAAATTGTCACGCTCTTTACATGTGACAACCTTACCTAAAGTTCCCACCTCCCACCTCCGCGACCAGATCACAAATAGAGTCCGAACACGGGAAACAAAACCACTTGTCACGTCCTTCGCCAACTTTGTCGAAGCACTCACCACAGAGAACACCAAATCGCACTCGACGTACGTTTCGCCTCTACACAGAGGCATCCTCAGGAATTCGACCGTACCGTACAAACGACGACAATTATTATATATATTAAAAATTAATTTACAATGTATTTTTGTCCTCTCAGTGTGAGAGAAGAAAAATGTCGACGCGCACAAGTACTACTTGTATAGCTTTTTTTGTATCCGTGTGTTTTCTATTTATTTGTTCTCAGTTATAAAAATCAATGGATCTCTTTTGGTTTTACTTACTGAAGAACCATATCTTTTTTCATCAAAATCAGTCAAATAGTCTATATCTTCAATTGAAGTAGACTTACATTGGCGAGCTGTGGATGGAAACGCGGGCGTAGGCTAGCATCTACTAATCTTTTATTGTTGTAGCACTATCTCTTATATTTCTAGTCGACTCACTTAATACAAAGAGTAACTATAGGATACGTAACGAAAGAAAAAAATAAGAAAGAAATCTTTCTTTCTAGGATACGTACGAACAAATCCACCATATTCAACCCTATCATTTCTTTTAATATAATTACAAAAGGCTGTCGTAACATGGAATATGACGAGAAAAAAAAAACAATAAACAGTAGTAAATAAGAGTTTCGGTAGGGAAAAGTTAGCTCGTGCCATTGTTCCATTGTGATAGTCATCTTGGCAGCTCGTTCCGTCTTTTTATCTTACGAAGAGACGTATTTTTGTCATGACTAACAAAACTAATGGTTCTGCGATTATGTGATATGCTTAAAAAAGCTTCACTTCTGCAGATATCGCCTAAGCTGAAATGATGATTAATAATTAGTTAAATTACTTTATACAGATGTATTAGTGCGAATATCAATAAAGATATTTTATCTGTGTTAGAGATATTTTGATTTAATAATTACAATTTGTATAAGTGTAGATCGGATAACCAGTCTTATGACACCCGAGGCCCTACCATGAACGTTTATAGCAGTATTATTTCTATCTTGCTAAATGTTCGCTTTTATAGGCAACTTTATGGTATACGTCATAAGGTTGTCTTTCTCCGATGACAATTAGTATTATCTATATATTAATACGTGATGCCAACTTTGGACCCCATTTTTACGAAAATTGAGCGGACGCAGGAGCATAAAATTTGGCACACTTGTAGTTTATTTGTAGGAAAAGTGCAGAACGCTAATATTTTTCAATAATAATGCTTATAAAGTACATTATAATATAATAAATATTATAATAAAATAGGTATAATAAATAAAATATTACCCACACTACCATGCATTTGACACACACAAACAAATATATTGATGATAACGACAAAAGATCACAGATGGCGCACTACAAAGTGAGAAATGAAGATGGCGTTCTAACCAACAAGATATTAAAATTTATTACTGTCGAATTTCGAGCAATGAGCGACCACTAGTTGATGTAATACTGTTTTACGAGCTTATGGTAACCCTCCTACTCTTTGTACATGGTAAAGCTGTGATATGACAGTATTGAAGCATGTCATTTGCTCTTTCTTGCAGTCGGATAAAACAGTTGAACAATAAATCCTAAGAAATTTTTCAAAAATTAAAAAATAACTAAATGTTTAATGACGGCAGGGTTTTTAGGTGTATTGCGTGAATAATATAAACAGTACCTGGATGCCCGAGCTTTGCTCGCTATTTTTTTAGCAAACACTCATTGACTTCGTGTCACTTAGCAATGCCATCTGCTGGAACAACTTTATTGCTCACAAAAATAGTATTATTATTCGCCAATAGATGTCAGGAAGAGTCATATTTTTCAGTTTAAACACGAATAAAATTACATTTTCTAAAAATGATTCCTAGCTAGATCGATTTATCGCCCCCGAAACCCCCTACATCCTAAATTTCATGAAAATCGTTGGAGCTGATTCCGAGATTCCAGTTATATATTTATATATATACAAGAATTGTTCATTTGAATGTATAAGATATGTGCGTAGCGGTGGCTCCATATATGATTAGGCGATGTATACAAGCTTTAAACTTGTAATACATATTTGTTCAGATGAAATCTTGCAACTTCAATGTAAAACCCTTTTCTTAAACCCATTGAACTGATTTTCGATATACGCTAGAATGGTATAATTGAGCTGATGTGATAAGATAGAGATGGATGGTGGTCATAGGACTTATTTGCACACAAAGCGCAAATTCGGCCTCATATGGAGTACTGTTCTCAACTCTGGGCAGGGGCTCCACCGTACCAGCTCCTCCTGTTTGACCGCATCTGATGTAGAGCAATTCGAATTATCAATGACCGGGCAATTGCCAATCGGCTTGATTCCATAGCGTTGCGTAGAGATGTTGGGTCACTCAAAGTAGAGAACATCTACCGCATCTATCATGGGGAATGCTCTGAGGAGTTGTTTAGTTTAATTCCAGCCGCTGATTTCCACCTCCGGACATCGCGTCAGAGCTTAAGGTATCATGCTCAACATCTCGATGCGTAGCGATCTACAACTGTGCGATTCCGAAGACATTTTTTACCCCGTATAACACCTTTAAGGAATCAGTTACCGAGGTCGGTATTCCCAAACTATTAAGACTTAGGAACCTTCAAGAAAAGAGCGTGCTCATTCCTTAAAGGTCGGCAATGCATCTGTGATACTCCTTGCTCGTTTTCCTCCTCTTCTATAAAAAAAAAAAACTTGTTGATGATTAAGGCCTTTTTCTGGAAATATGTAGTATCAAAAATACTAAAAACTGGTCTCTCACAGAAGACATCATTGTTTTAACCGACTTCAAAGAAAGAGGAGGTTGTGGGAGGAGGTTGTTTGACTTTCTTATTTTTTATGTATAGTAATCGATTTCTCCATCACTTCTGAACCGATTCCAAAAAATCTTTTTTCTTTCTAAAAAGCGTACTCCCCAAGTGATCCCATAGTCACCAAGTCTGGAGCCTGGAATTCCTGAGAAATTAAGAAATACACTTAATTTGTGCGTACTTGACTTTGACCGCCTCATTGGTCGAGTGGCTAGCGTACTACATCGACCAACCGCGAGGCTCGGTTCGATTCCCGACGGCGACAGGCATTTTTATGATGAACATTTAGATGTCTGCATTTCCGGGACTCAATCTTTATTAAATTTATTCTGATATCAATTTAAGTATTTCTATGTATTAGATTCAATTTGACTTGTCCAAGGATATTTATTTATTATTATTACTTTCTCGATTTACTTATTGAAATTGAAGTCAGTTGTTTGCTGTTTTATTGCTATTTAGTCATTCCTAATGTTACTTAACTGAAAACGCTTGGATTGCTGAGATGTATCTAACAATATCCTCACGTAAATCACCCCAAATTAGAAGATATGAGGATCTTGAAAAATAACCCTATTTATGTCCGCATATATTCGTTTTTGTATTCTTTTTTATATATTCGTTCGAAATATGTAGCGTAAGATGTCACATATTTTGAACATAATGATGAAGTCGTGTTGGTCCGGGCTCCTTTGTAGAATAGACCATCTGCCTTCATGCCAGGCAGCTCGTAAAAAGCGAGCATAGGCTTACCGTCACTGACATCGTAAAATTTGACTAGGTGGTAGAGTTTCGCAGCGACTCACCCGGATTGGTACCACTGCCTTACCTATTCCTGCCGCCATAACGTCATGATGTGTTCCGGTTTGGAGGGTAAGATAGCCGGTAAACTTACTTTTGTTCGAGGCCTAACATCCCGACCTCAGGTTGGCAACGCACCTTTGTGTCTCTAGGCGCCGTGAATTTCTTTATATCAGGAAATCCGTCTGCTTGTTTGCCTTCCAATATCATAAAAAAAATATATTTTCAAAGGAATATGTATTTTTAAGTCACAAAAACCACGGAACCAATTAAAAAGGATATATTTAGAGATAATATAATTACCAAAGTAGCCAATATGTGTGGGAAAATACAAGTGTTAGATATCCATCAAATATATCCACCCAATGATTAGTTGCTCCGAGAGAAATGTGTGAGAAACTAACAGCCTTCGGATATTTTGTGAAACCTGTCATTGCAGTAAATAAATAGGAAATCATATTACAGGCGAAGTCGAAAAGCTCCCGAGGATATTATGACTGCCAATTAACCATTATTCCTTTCAAAAAGAAATCTGTTGTAGTATTGTATGACATTCGAATAAATTTGTTATCAAAACAGTCTTCTATGTTGTGTTGTAAAAGTATTGTGAGGATAAGTAGTGGTGTCTGGGTAGGACGCGGTAGGGCAACCGCCCAGGTTGCTAGACACAAAGAGTTGTTTCTTCTCTTCTCTGCTAATCATAGTCTAAGGGGCTTAAATTTCATGGAAAAACACTTTTGTAAAAATACTAAGAAAAAAAAGTTGTGTTAGGTTCTAGAAATAAATGGATTTATTTCATCGGGAGTCGTTAAATTTGTATCCAGAGCAGGTAATACTTAAACTGGCATTAACAAGTTGTTTGATTCTAGGTTGTTGGCTAAAAATGGAACAAAACAAAAGGCCGAAAAGGAGCCACCGGGCTGTTAGCTCAAGAGCTAACAACTTATTGGTGTTGTCTGTTCCTCCGTAGCAAATATAGCCGATGTAGCCAACAAATAAGAAATATCGAAGCAAAGCCGTAACAGCTGATCGAGTCATATTTACAACCAAATCGTAAAACTCGATTTGGTTGTAATGGATTTGTTTTTTTTTATGATATTGGAAGGCAAACAAGTAGACGGATTTCCTGATGTTAAGAAATTCACGCCGCCTAGAGACACCAAAGGTGGTAATTGTGCGTTGCCAACCTGAGGCCGGGATGTTAGGCATCGAGCAAAAGTAAGTTTACCGGCTACCTTACCCTCCGAACTGGAACACGTCATGACGTGCATATGGCGGCAGGAATAGGTAAGGCGGTGGTACCAATCCGGACGAGTCGCTGCTAAACTCTACCACCTAGTCAGATGTCACGGTGTTAATGACGGTGAGCCTATGCTCGCCTTTTACGAGCTGCCTGTTGTGTGTTTGATTGAGCTACTTTTTCTTATAAACAATACAGTAGAAGTACAATCACTCTCTACACTGCATACAAACATCGTACTCTTTCACAAACAACTATACCGTACGCCAGTCTGTTGCTAAGCAAACCATCGTTAACATTTGAGTAAGACTTCTAATATAACAATACTACGTGAACACGTCACGGTATGCGTATCCACGCAAAAGCCCCCAAGGGGGAAGCAGGGAGCCCCTCCCCAACCCTCAGCGTGATTGCCTACCAAATAATGCAATTGAATTGAGAGTTAGGATCCTGCAGATTCGCTATGTCATCATATGACAGGGAGAAACCATTACCAGTAGCGACTTTATACTAGACGGCGGTCCAAACACATTGAGACACATAAGGAAGGTTAAAAGAAACAAGGTTGCTTCGGTTTAAATGGTCGCAGCAGCTACAAGCGAATCAACAGAAACGCGTCAACCCACCACCTCTTGCATAACCTGATACGCCAACTATACTCATAAACATAATACTATACTCATGGCTTCTTGAAATCCTAATAAGAAAGTCACTCAAAGGAGCGCTAACCGCTGCGCCGATCTATAGTCCGGTGAAGTTGTAAAAACCTCGCGGTTAGCAACATATTAGCCATTTCAAAAAAATGCGACGATCATACTCATGACCACCGTAACTACACCTCGCTTATGATTTTCCGATTCACACACATTAATGTGTTAATATGTGTGTGTATGTGTGTATGGAAAGTAAAAGTTTGTCTTTTTTTTAAATAAAAAATAAAATTTAATGGTTGGTAGCTAATACGCAGTTTAGGGGATGGGGAGGTGACAACACTTTATGCAAATGTATTTTTGCATTCACTCTTAATTTATAGTAAGGGGCCCAATCACCAACTGAATTAAATAACCAAGCATCGACAATGAAGACTTTCCTCTTTCGGTTTATAAATTCGTTTTGAACAACATTTGTACTTTTTAACACTTTTACGAGTACACTTTACTTAAAAGTTTACGTAACATTTAACCGGTTTTACTTTTTACTCTATTACCAGGGTTTACAATCTAATTTACATAAATGTTCTTAATTTTACCTTTCAGTGTTTGGTTGTTAATTAAACCACCATCTTCACGTCCGAAGAGGTAGGCAGAGGTACAACCAAGGCACCTACGACTAGCCGAAGACACTAAGT
>NJDC01001913.1:183960-195475 GCA_002245475.1 Calephelis virginiensis | reverse complement strand
TAGAAAATTGGAAAAATCCAATTTTATTTGTGTTGGCCGACCCGGGATTCGAACCCGGGACCTCATGCAGTCAAGTCCAACACCCGGACCGCTAGACCACAGAGGCGATGTTGTTAATTAAAATAAAATAAAAATGTATGAAAAACAAAGTTTATAATTAAATACAATTTGTAGTATGTAAAATTATAAGGATTGTTCAAACACGTGTTCACAATTAATTTGAAGTGAAGTTTGAACGTTTTTGTACCTGTAGCAATTAGATGAAATAAAAAAGTGCGTCTGTGAAAAGGGTATATCGCAAATCACGTTAACGTAAATTGAATGCAATAAAAGTAAACTACGCAATCTCGCAGCAATTACCGGGACCTACGTCCAGGAGGTGACACGGCAGAACGATTCGTTTACAAATGACGCTTACCTTCTGTTTTTCGTCCGACGAAAGAACGAAAGGTTTTTGATTTAACGTCTATATTTTTTTATATAAGATCACGATAATTATGACGAAAGGTCCTTCCAAAATATATGTCAAAAGTTTTGCGGCCAATATTAATAACCTATCTACAAATAGAAATAGGCCTATTAGAGTTTTGTTGCTAAGATATTTTTATTAATAATTGAAAAATAACAGCGGTTACCTGGCAACCTATCTAAAATAGCTCAATCTCTTATCTTAGATAGGTTATTAATAATTATTAATCATGTGGAAAGAATGACAGATGAAAGATTGACAAAGCAGATATACAATGCGAATGTGGATGGATGTAGGTACCCAGGGAGACCAAGGCTGACATTTCACGATCAGATCAATCGGATACTATCCGAGGGTGGTGTCAAGAGTCTCCGAAACCGGCGTGTTTGTATGATAAGGGTTACGAATGTAAAGGAAGCAAGACAGGTTTGTCAGGATCGTGAGGTCTGGCACTCGATACTCTCTGCCTACCCCGTAAGGGATTTGGCGTGAAGATATGTATGTATGTATTAATAGTGGCCGTTAGACAGTAGTTAAATACAAGCAATGAAAGATATCCACACAAAAAAATCAAATAACTAGGTTTTCAACATTAGGATTTGTTTTTTTATTTGATTTATTCCATATCGCATGAATTCTTCCAAAAAAATACTTTGCCCGTTAATGATATGTCTTACTAATTAGTCGCTTAATTATTTACTGACTTTACTAAAGTAATGGATAATTTATTCTTTAATTAGGTTTTCTTTTATTTATTTCTCTTTGTTCAAAAAATGTACCATAATATTGAAAACCAAAAGTTACTGGAGTCACGATTTTTATGTAGATATCATCAATTGTACTGAATACTGTCCAAAAAATTAAACATCTATTTTGGGATCATCTTGTATACCTACTTAGTTAGACTTTATTACTCATTTTTAAAGTTCCGCGGCTGATTGATGTGCTAGGGAATCCTTGGAGATTAGAAAAAAATGAAACATGAATTATTAAAAATTCCAAATATGTCCGTTAGTCCGTGCGTCTAACATGACATATTTAGCCATTTTGTTCCCAACCTGATAGACCTACCAGTCGAAACTTAGTAGATGTATTTTGTGAGCCGCTATACTAAAAAATTAGTCCTGGCTCCTTTGCAGAACAGACCATCTGCCTTCCTGCCAGGTATCTTGTGAAAAGCGAGTATAGGCTTACTGTCACACCATGCCATCTGACAAGGCGGTAGACTTTCACAGCGACTCGCCCGGACGTGCCACTATCTATTCCTGCTGCCATAACGTCAGTGCTTGTCGTTCCGGTTATGAGGATAAGCTACGGTAAACTTACTTTTGCTCGAGGCCAAAAAACCCGGCCTCAGGTTTGCGTCAAAGCGTGATTACCACCTTTAGTGTCTGCAGGCAGCGTGAATTTTTTACCATCAGGAAATGCGTCCACTTCCTTCCAATATCGGGACAAAAAAAATGTTTTCCATCAAACCTATTGAAGCTGACAGATAAAAATTTTTAAAGGTGTCTTCTATATTTCTAAAACCTTTTTTTTAATAAAATTAAATGCTTGAAAAATTGAACCTTTGCAAAGTGATAAATGCGAGAGTGAAAAATCATGTTCTACAAAACATAAATTGGTTTGATCTACAGATCTCAATAAACACTTTTAACGAAAATTGGTTTGACAAAATAAAGCAAGCAGTTTTTGAGAGTTGAGAGTAGCAAAGTTTTGAAAACCGCAAATATAACTTTGTTACGAATACAAATACTCTTACTATGAATAAAAATATCTAGGTACGTTTAGAAAAATCGATATTAAAAATTACAACCACCACCACCACCAGTTAGAACAAAAAAATAACTACGTTAAAAAACCGACTTCAAAACTAAAATGTGTAAAATAATAATAATGAATAAAGATTTGATGTTAATTATATACTACTTATTATTTATATGTGCTATTCACTAATAGGTTTGAAGTCGGTGCCAAGCCTTAATGTAATAATTATTATGTTAAACGTAAATTGGTTTGGTACCGACTTCAAATCTATTAGTAAATATCACATACAAATAATAGGTAGTATTTATTATCTTAATATCAAATCTTTGTTATTTTTTACTTTTTAGTTTCGAAGTCCGTTTTTCTTAAAGTATCTATTTTTATTTAATAATTCTTAGTTTATTGCCGATATGATTGAATTTAATAAAAATAAACACCGGGATAGGTGTAACTAGAAACATAAAAACTAGTAAAATAAAAACTAATGGACGTACCTGAATCAAATTTAATCGGCCAGTTCGAAACTATTCCGAATCAAATAAAAAAAGAATCACGTAAATCGGTTCAGAAACCTCGACGAAATCGGTGTACATACATAAAAAAATATACCATCCGAATTTAGAACCTCCTCTTTTTTTTGAAGTCGGTTGAAAATAAGGCAATTTTTCTGCCGATTAGAACTAGTTGATTCAATTTTGGCCACTATATGGTATTACTTTTACTTATAGCAAGCGATCGCGATGGGATCGATACATCTTTTATACAAATGAACAAAGAAAGAAATTTACTTAAGACAGAGGATCTCTTGAATATTGACTTTCATCTTGATTGTCTTAATTATTCGAGTCGGGAAAATTCATTACCGTAATTAAAAGACAACTGAACATTTAAAATACTTTGAGTCTGTAGATGGGAGATAGAAAACAATATGATGTTTTAACCGACTTCAAAAAAGGAGGAGGTTCTCAATTCGGCTGATATTATTTTATATATATTCACCGATTTTGCCGATTTATGTAATACTTATTTTATTTAATGCGGAATAGTTTCGAATTGGTACCATAAAAGTTTGATTCAGGTTAGCCCAATAGTTTTTATTTTAGGAGCATTGTATCTACTTTCACTTATCCCGATGTTTATTTTTATTAAATTAAATCAAATCTCGCTAGTAAATTTGATCTATTTAGGTGACTTAGCGACAAGATTACAGATTCATCGGTATTCAGCAACATGCTATAAAAATATTAACTTATTAGATTATTATATATAGCAATAAACAAAAAATGTATCAAATAAAAATAACTACGTTAAAAACCGACTTGACTTCCAATTCAAATTAAAAGCCAATTTAACACTTACTTTTAATACAATTATTAGTATAAGGCTTGGCACGACTTCAAACATATTAGTAAATAGCACATATAAATAATAGGTTGTATATAATTAACATAAAATCTTTATTCATTATTATTATTTTACACATTTTAGTTTTGAAGTCGGTTTTTTAACATTGTTTTTTTGTTGTAACTGGTGGCCCGTTTTTATCCGAAATTTTATATGACTATACAAATAGCCACATTTCCTGATAGTCAGAAATACATACCGCTTATAGACAACAATATCCCATAAAAAAACATAGTCAAGGCGAGTTCATAGTTCGCACTGTCAAAAAGTTATTAGATGGCATATAGAGCCAAGTATATACCTACACTCTAACTCTACAAGCCCTAACTCAATGAATTTTGCACTTGACTTTTTTCTTTTCTTCGTTTTAGTCTGGGTCCGCTGAGTAGAATAGACCATCTGCCTTTCTACCGGGCAGCTCGTAGAGGCGAGCAAAGGCGAAACGGTTCATTACCAATAAGACCACTGGTAAAGTGCTGTGCAGCAGCTTGCCTGGATAGGTTCATCGTCTTACTTATTCCTGCGGCCATAATGAAATGTAAAGCAAAGTCTAACGGCTACCCTACCTTGGAGGTTGCATAATTGGCCTAACACACCAGCTACAGGACAGCGACGCGCCAACAATATTTGTAGCTAAAATAAAAAATACCTTGAGACAAACGAAAGTTATGGCCATTATAAATGTGAATTTCATCTGTAACTATGTACTCATTTAGTAGGTACTCAGCACTGTGTATAGGACATTACTACCCGCGTTATCGTTAAGAAAGGAATTAAAAATTTCACCGCGGAACTTGAATACCTAGTAGCTCAAATGGTTTAGAGCAGCCTTTCCCAAAGTGGGCGATTGTGGGCGCTGGAAGCCTAGAGGGGGGCGGTATAAATCTTGAAAAAAATGTTTTTTTTTAAACTAGGCGCAACAAATATGTTATTGAGGTTATTGACAAGAAAAAAACGAGGGGGGGGGGGCGCTACAAAACAACTGATTTTCAAAGTGGGCGTTACATGAAATAAGTTTGGGAACCTCTGGTTTAGAGCATTAAGGTTACAGGTTCAAATCCTGTCTGGGGCGAATTTTTTTCCTTTCTTTAAAATTTATAGAGGTATTATGGTTATCTGTTATCAACAGGGGAGCCGCGTGCTTGTTCTCTGCCTTTTGCCATAAAAAATAAATAAGTAAGCATCGCAAGGTTCAGATAGACCACCTGGTTGACAGTTGACACGCGACAGTCGACGACTTTAAGTAGTTAATGGATCCTGAACAATAGTAGACAGTCTAGACTCATACAGGAGGTTTTGGCGCCGTTTGGTTTTGGTGGCGTTTGGTCGTATTTTCTTCGTAATTATTGAATGTGTGTGTGTGTGTGTGTGTGTGTGTGTGTGTGTGTGTGTGTGTGTGTGTGTGTGTGTGTGTATGTGTGTGTGTGTGTGTATGAATGAGTGAAATTAGTCAATTTTGGTGGCATTTTGTACAATTTTGTTCAGTGAAAGTGCACATATGAAATAATCATAAAGAAATTAGCGTATCTTGTAATTCCCTGTTGCCGCCAAATCACATCATATGAGCTTGAGTAATGAGGCCACTGCTTTACTCAACACCCGACATGACTTTCATTGACAACTTGTGACTAATTTTGAATATTTGAAACTCGATTTTGGTAAATCGTTTAACTTGATGCAAATTTCTACTTGACTAATGGCAACATGTTAACGCGAATGCCAAAAAACTAAAGAAAGAAGAAAGATTGGTAGAGGAAAAAGACTTTGACGACTTATTTAACTGGGTGGTACGAAGTTTGGCAGGATCGCTAGTTTCGTGTAAACAAAACTTCTCTCATACCAAAATAATATAGTAATTTGTAATTGTATGTATCGCTGAACAAAGGCTAGGGACAAAAAGGACATTTTCTGGGCCTCAATAATGTGATATGTGAGCTCGTTTATTACGTGGGACCCTCACGTTATCCCCAGATATCTCCCTCATTTTGTCCTATTACCAACATAACTAAGAGACTTATTATGTTTTTATCATTATAGAGATTGTCCTTAAGTGCTGCAAAACACCTAATAACACAATAAGACTACGTCTGGACATTATCTATCTGCAAATTTTGCATACCTAATGAAAAAAAAGATTCACCTAATTGTGGACTTTGTAATAAGATAGAAGATGTGCAACATTTGCTGATGGAATGCGGTCGGAACAAAACTGACAGAACATTACTGGTGCAAGAATTTTAGTTAAACGAAAACAGTGTAGGTTTAGTGCAGGAATTTTTTTCAAGTCCAAACACAGAATTGGCAAAAAAAAATTAGGTATAGTATAATTTTTATTTAATTT
The DNA here is from genome assembly GCA_002245475.1 of Calephelis virginiensis. Lineage (NCBI taxonomy): Eukaryota > Metazoa > Arthropoda > Insecta > Lepidoptera > Riodinidae > Calephelis > Calephelis virginiensis. The sequence goes on along the minus strand of NJDC01001913.1, from coordinate 189,494 downwards.
TTAAGTATTTAATTTTTATATTTTTACATTATTTTTTTTTGTAATATGAGGGACAAAAGTGTGATCGGGTACGATGGGGTTGACATGTCTTTGAACAAAACCCCTCTAAAACATAAGACTAAAAAAAAAACCTAATAACACTGCTTTCGTTTCCCACTCGTATTTCACTGATTTGACGTATTTTGGCATTCACGTTAGTTTTTTGCCGTTAGCCAAGTAGAAATTTGCATAAATTTGCATCAAATTTACCACAATCGGCTTTCAATTATAATTAGTCATAAGTCGTAAGTCGTCAATAAGTCATGTCAGGGTCTTGGGAAAATCGGTGGCCTCATTACTCAAGCTTATGTAGTGAGATTTGGCGGCAACGAGGAAATACGCGATACGCTAATTTTTTTATGATTATTTCATTTGTGCATTTTCACTGAACGAAATTATAAAAAATGGCGCCAAAATTGACTAATTTCACTCAATATCAACACGAAATTCAATAATTATGAAAAAACTTCGACCATCTTTTCTCTCGATAGCGCCAAAACTCCAAATCAAAACAGGAATTAAAAACACATTTTGTCTTTTTCTTTAATATCGTTTACGTACAGAAACACAGTCCAGTAATGTTTTCATGCCACGTAAATATGCAGACTAACAAAACTGTTTTTTGAAAGCTACACTTTCTAAATAGCACTTAAATTTTTCTGGAGTAATCTTTTTTAAACAAATTTAAGTGTAATAAAGAGTGCTTACTAAAATCTGCCGAGGAAATTAATATTTTTTTAAAGTGTGTATGAAACTAATGAGAGGAAACTATGAAGAGTATTCATACTAGGATTAGGATTCCTTTATCAGATCCAGACATGGTGGCAATACGACCTCAGAAGTACGCTCTTTCATATGAGAATACTTTTCAGAATACATTTCAAACGGCCATAGCATCACACATATACGAATGGACCTATTTCGCTATGTTTTTTGTGTTAGTTATACCAAAACAATTTCTATATATTGGTCTCCGGTCAGGAGAAGGTTCATATAAAGAGAAAAACTAGACAAATTGGAGGAAAACGAAAAACACAGTATTTTAAAATTTCCTATACTTATAGACTTTCAGTAGCTATTAATGTCAGGCGGTGCGAAATTCGACAGGATGGCTGGTAATAATTATCTCTTTTTTTCATTACTTTTTCAGTTTTTGGCACTAGCGTTAGCATTTGCTATTAGCCAAGTTGAATTTTGCTTCAAGAAGAAAATTGTGTTTAAATGAAATTTGATTTATAATTAGTCATAAGTCTTTAAATAAAGTTATGTCAGGATCTTGAGTAAAGCCTTATTACTCAAACTCATTTTATGAGATTTGGCGACAACGAGAAAATACACGATACATTTATTTCTTCACGATAATTTCATTTGTGCACTTTCATTGAACAAAACTGTATAAAATGCCACCGAAATTGATTTACTTCACTCTTAAATTTATTAATTATGTAAAAAATACTATTTTTTACTCGAGAGCGCCCAAGTTCAAACAACTATTATCATATCGCTTCGTCATTATATTAGTTCTTTAAAGCTTTGTGCACAAAAAAGCATAATAAATACAAATAGTTTCTTTATAACGCCCATACCTTTTCAATATATATGTAAAGGTTGTTTTTTGAATAGATTAGATAGCTTTGAAGGGATAATACTTTCTTTATGTACCTTAAATATGTATATTATATTATATATATTATGTTAAGTCTTACCTATATAGAAGTATTGTTTAGTAAGTGTTAGTGTGTTTAAGCGTCATAAACCTGCAAAAACTCAATTTGATTTTATATGCAAGTTATCTAAGCACAAATATTAAGGCGAGGTGAGTCCCAAAAACAGGCTTTTTAAAACAATTTTTTGCCTAAAGCTTACGAGATGAGACAGTAAAAAAAATATATGTGAATCTTGATCATATTTTTTATAATAATACGCCTTCCATAACACGATAATGATTATTTTACTCGATAGAAAAAAAAATACAAAGTAAGGTCTAAAATTGAGATTCGAGCTCATTATTTGTTAAACGATTTTAAAGATATAATTCAAATTAATTTGAATGGTGTATGATGATTAATCTTTCATGTGTATGAATTAAAATTTTGATTTCATATCGTATATGAATATAATTAAATAATTTCCAGTGTAACACGCAAGAATTCATAATAACCCTTTCCGCGTTATAGTGTTTCTCATTCATTTCTACGTCGATAGACAGTGACCGCTGACGCGCCATGCTAGCCGGACGTGTGTCGCTGCGTTATTCACCTGATATAAAACTAAAAAGTGTATTTTTATAGTTTATTATTTAAAAAAATAATGTCACTAAAATCATAAAAACATTTTTGTAATAATAATAATAAATTATTATAAAAATGTTTTGATTCATTACGATTCTTCCGCGAAGAATCGACTCGTAAAGAACCTGTAGCGCCACAGAGCAGCAAATGTCAGTAGGAACGCTTGTAAGATGTTATTGACTAAATTATGGTCAATAAGTTTCTTATATGTATAGTTGAAGTACATATTATACGTTTCATGCGACGACTTTGTACGGTAAGTAGTATCTGAAAACTTTAAAAAAGGATAGATATAGCATCGAAAAAAATGCTGTATTTCAAAGAGATTGTAGTGAATGGATGCACATAAGGAAAATTTGATAACAGCGTCTAACTTTGGCACAATATGTAAAAAGAAAGTATCTTCACGCCCATATCCCGGAAGAGGTAGGCAGAGGAACAACCAGGGCACCCACGACTAGCCGAAGACTAAGTATATATAACTTCTATTGCGCATGACACTGAAAACAAAAAACAGGCACTGCTATAAATGGAAAACGTTGTCATTCAGTCATGTGGACTTTTCATAGATGCGAAATTGCCCTTTTTTGGTGCAACACCTGACGGATTAGTTGAAAACAATACGTAGAAAAAAATTCCCACATCAAGTTTGAGGCCGCAATTCCGATCCGGTGGTAGTTTATAAAAATGTCAACGCTCTAGTACTACTTGTATGGTTCACGTGAATAAAGTTTTTTTCTGATTATGATTCTGAAAGCGTATAAGACAGGTATATCAAAAAGTGTAAGATACAAATATTCAAATACAATAAAAAACTTGGTACAAAGAGGTATCAACTGCAAAGTCAATTGCATGTTTCGGAGGGAAAAACGTGTATTCTTGCCATTTAGTCTGGAGTAAATAATCCACTTATTGTAGAATATTTTGAACGAGACAACGAATTTTGGAGAAATGAAATAAAGCAGAAAATCGTATTTTTTTTATGGAAGCCCTTTTGCGTGAAATAGTTGATGCCCGTTATGTTCGAGGCATGCATGTAAAGGACATCGTACTAAAAAGACGATAATCGTGACGAGTTACCAGTTCTTAGGAAACCAACTGAAGAAAGCAACATCGTTAGCCCACACCTAGGCATACAATAATACAAACCTACGCAGCTGGTGTTATCGGTATTTTGGAACCCATACTATAATTTTTGGAAATTATGGAAGTTTTTCAACACTTGTTTTGTATTTTCAACACTACACTAAAAGACTTACTTACATAATATATGCATGTTATTATTTCTACGTCATGTCTACCAATCTAAGTCAAAGGAGATCAAAACATGATAATTGTTTATGGGAATGTGACATGTCAATGTATGTGTTTCTAGTGTTGAAAACTAATGTTAACACTTCATTGAGAGAATAAACAATATCAATATTACGATATATATTCTGTTAATAATAATTTAGTGATTCATATTTCACTTTATGACTCAAAGATTCGTTACAATAAAATACATTTTAAATGGAAGATCTTAATTGTTAAAATAAAATCATAAGGCTGTTATAATTGTAATGTATATTGATAAGGTATAAGTAAATATTTGTTTTAAAATTTCAGCCACATGGGGTTAAAATACAAGATAAAAAAATTACCTCTGTGGTCTAGTGGTATAGTGTTGGATATGACTTTATAAGGGGCCGGATCGAGCATCAAAAAGAAAATGTGTTTTTCAATCTATACATACACATATATAAAATAGGAGATGTTGCTGTTTGTAATTTTAATATCTGCTTTTTGTACATACGAATTATTCTTCGGCTTCATATATACGAAAGTATATGCGGTACCAACAATAACAACATTTTTTTACAATTTTGTCTTTGTGTCTTGTCAGTCGGTATGTTGGCTCCCGCTAATTTTTTAAACTGCTGGGCCGAAGGTGATATGATTTTCACTGGCAGTTAACTCATATAATAAGACATTACCTATTTATATTAAAAGGGGTAGCTAGCTACTTTCATTCTTTAAAAAAACTCTGATCTATACAAATAAATAAAATTTAAGCACTTTTAACCACATCCTTACGAATGTATATACGATATATATCCAGTTTTTTTTCTGTCTGTCTTTTGCTCCGGCTAATCGCTGAACAGAATGGACCGATGTTAACAGGATTTTTACTGGCAGGTAGCTGGTGTAATAAGGAGTAACTTAGACTGCTTTTACTTTAGAAAAAATCTAATTTATAAAAATTAATACAATTGCAGTGTCTGTTTATAATGTTAAAATATCCGCTTTTTACTGCATGCACACAAATCTACTTAGTCCAGTTATAAGTTATGTCACATGTTTATTGTTATATAATAATCACCTGTTTGTTTTTAGAATAATCATTTATTTAACAAAATGAACTGAATAAAACGTGCCTTCTTATGTTAACATAAAATAAGTAAGTATCTCAGTTAAGCCTCAATATGAGACTCCTAACCAAACTAAGACTGTGGATGGCAAATAGCCTCGCTGGACACGCGGAATACACATATATTGATTATTTTGTTTGTTGTAGCTCTCCTCCACTGTAAAAAGAATTTCGCCTGAAAAAAGAATTTGACGGTGCATTTTTCCTGCGCACTGCTTTAACAAAACGCGAGGTCTCTTCATTCTCATGTCCATTAGGCGCGCATCCAAGTTATGTTTTTCTGGGATAAGCCCGTTGTCCTAAGTCTTTAGTCAACAAAAAACAACGGGTATTCAAGAAAGAAGGGCTAACAGTTTCTGCCTGAGGATGGGCATTCTTTGAATTCGGACCTTTACAGCTTTTACTGCTGCTGGTGTCCTAACAGAGTCCTCATTATATCGTTTGGTGGTACGATAAGTGAATCTTCTAGTAAAATTCAAATTTTTCAGTATGTCGAAAATTTGAGTTTGTATGTAACCACAGCGCGATAACTGCGACACGGTCTTCTTTAAGTGTCCACTCCATATTTAATAATACCTCAAATTAGAAAAAGAATACGTATTTTCATAAAATATCCTAAATTCAAATTAAGAAACATTTTTGTGGGTAGCATTTTTAATTGAAAAGTTTTTATTGTGTGACAAAACTTATGACCCAACTAAGTGTATACGGTACATACACAAAATATATTTGTTTACAATATTTGTTTGTCGGTCTGTCTGTTTGTTCCGGCTAATCTAGGAAAAGGCTGGGCC
>NJDC01001913.1:153334-164455 GCA_002245475.1 Calephelis virginiensis | reverse complement strand
TGACCTGGATTAACATATAGGCTATTTTTAATCCCGATCGCACACCGGGTTTCTGTGAAAACGCGGGCTAAGCCTTAGGTAGCAGCTAGTCAATAATAAATAAACAAACACATCTCCTTTTTATAGATCGTAGTGTAAATTATTAACCATTGATGTCCGTGGCTTTGTCTCTGGGGCATTACTAAGCTAACATTTATAACTGGTTTTTATAAAAGGAGGAACTTATATGTTTTATTCCTCTACACATATTTTTGTGTTCGGTACAACATACCATACGTTTTCAATATTAAAAAAACGCAGTCGGTTTTCGCTATTTTAATGTGCTAATTATTATTCAAATAAATAATATTTCTGGCGAATATTTTTTTTTAATGGGTAGGATTATCGCCTTCGCGGTCTAGCGGTTCAGTTGTCGGACTTGACTGCATGAGGTCCCGGGTTCGAATCCCGGGTCGAGCAACAAAAAGAGAATTGGGTTTTTCCAATTTTCTAGTAAAAAAAATGTTGCTCGGGATTGGATATGTGCCCGGTTGGCGATAGGCTTGCCACCTATCACATTGTGGGACTTAGTGTCTTCGGCTAGTCGTGGGTACACTGGTTGTGCCTCTGCCTACCTCTTCGGGGATATGGGCGTGAAGATACTTTAATGGGTAGGAAATAATCACAAATAAATAACCAAAATTATACAAAAGATAAACGGTCGCGAATTAAAGGCAAGAGTTTTTCTAGAAAAACCGAAAGGTATTGGAAATCCGTGCATAAATGTAAAAGTTAGACTGTCTATTAAGCTTTCTCGGCAAAATCCCTAGACCAATTTTAATGTTATATTGTATAATCTCAAAACAAACAAAAAACTGTGTGTAAATAGTAAATCGTGAATAAATAATTAAAAACCTATTAAAATATTTGAACACCACAAGTTGGTAGAATATGTAGGAACGCTTAAATAATTTTGTAACATATTTGTAACACTCATATTCCGCAAATAAATACTTTTTCTTTTTCTTTTCTTTTCTTAAATATCCTGAGTTTAAACTGGCTACTTTTATGAAACTCCATCTACAATGGGGGACAATTTTTTTTACGAAAAACTACATTACATTAATGTTGCGGGTTAATGGCTATTGTGGAATGCTTATTTTTAATTTAGACTTATCAGATGTATATGCAATTTGCTTACTTCGATAATTTTTAACGACTCGCCCGGATTGGTACCACCGCCTTACCTATTCCTGCCACCATAACGTCAGTGCTTGCTGTTGACGTGTTTTGGTTTTGAGGGTAAGTTAGCCGGTAAACTTACTTTTGCTTGAGGCCTAACATCCCGGCCTCAGGTTGGCAACGCACTATTACCTCCTTTGGCGTCTCTAGGCGGCGTGAATTTCTTACACTCAGGAAATTGGTCTGCTTGTTTGCCTTCCAATATAATAAAAATAAATAATTTGTGTAATTGGTCCATCTGAGTGTTTTACGGTGGAAATAACGATGTATTCAGGTTAATTGGTTGTCAGTAATTCCATGGCGGGAAACACTTTACTACCATTCGTTAGTTTTTTACTACTAATGTATATTGGAACGAGATCGTCACTATGAATAATATAGTGAAGTGGACTGTCAAGTGACTATAAATTAGAACTCACTAATTGAAAAAGGTAGTCGCAATTCGAAAACACGGTCTCCAAAGTTAGTGTCAAAGTGGCAAAAAGCACTGTAATTAAATCAGAATAAATAAATATCTGAATAACTTATATGAAATATCCAAGGGATGCTTTAGTATAATTACTAGCTGCTACCTGCGGCTTCGCCCGCGTTTTCACAGAAACCCGGTGTGCGATCGGGATTAAAAATAGCCTATATGTTAATCCAGGTCACAATCTATCTGTCTTCCAAATTTCAGACAAATCCGTTCAGCCATTTTAGCGTGAAAGAGTAACAAACATCCATACATCCATACTTAAAAACTTTCGCATTTATAATATTAATAGGATTACGAAATCATTTGAATATTTAATAGTCAAAATTGTCGTTGCCTGTGAGTTTTTTTTATCACCCATTTGAACCACGTGATTGGCAAAAAAATACTTAAGTTGCTCGGTAAAATCGGTTTAGCTCTTTCATCACTTTAAAGGAACTACTGACAGACAAAATTTTGTTTTTTGTTATAAGTTTCTTTCATTTTTATTTAGCAATATTCACGACATTATATAGATAAGTAGTTTCATTCTGTTTGGAAGGTAGGTCGGACTAATCACTGCCAAAAATGTTACACTATGATAACATACATAATAAATATTGTAAAATAGAGCTATGACATGTTGAAGATATTTCAGAAAAAAAATTGTTGTTAGCATTTGCTACCGGAATGCTTATAAACCAAGATTTTATGGTTACCCTAACATCAAGAAATAAAGATATCTTCAATTAACATATATTGTAATTGTTAATTGATGAGCGGGTAAAGCAGAGGGTGTAAACTAGTGCTAATAAAAATTAATAACATAAAAAAAAAAAAATTAGCTACGGAAACACAAAAACTAATCACACACTATAAAATAAAAATGTTCAATAACCTTTAACAAAACCTATTTTTAATGTTTAGCAATATATCAATCAACTCAACTTTCAAACAAAGATATTCACTTTCCCCGTGTTGATCCGGGCTTTATTTGCAGAATAGACCATCTGCCTTCCTGCCAGAAAAGCTCCAGCTCGTAAAAGGCGAGCATAGGCTCACCGTCACTAGCACCGTGACGTCGGACTAGGTGGTAGAGTTTCGCAGCGACTCACCCGGACTGGTACCTTACCTATTCCTGCCGCCATAACGTCATGACGTCATTACCACCTGCCATTATCAGGAAATCCGTCTGCTAGTTTGAAGGCGGTGGATCCCAACCCGGGCAGATTGCTATACAAAACGCGTACCTGTAACGTCTATGGCGTCTATAGGCCACGGTTCCTCTTACCATCTGGAGAATCGTGTGCTTCTTCGCTGACTCTTCCGCCACATAACTACGTTCGGAATTATTTTACGAAATCCCGTTTCGAAATTTCGAAACAAAGTGGCACCCCGTATATATCCACTCCAACTCCGTACGGAAAAATTACGAATGTGTGTTTCAGCTCCATAGATTTGTGATGATTTGCTGCATTCGAATTTTTTCCGAAACGGAATTCCATAAATTCTATATGTGTAGGTATATGGTGGATCATGAGATCCTAGGTTCAGGTTAACAACGCAACACTATTAAAGGTGTCTCGTCTCTGTGGTCTAGCGGTCCGGGTGTTGGACTTGACTGCATGAGGTCCCGGGTTCGAATCCCGGGTCGGCCAACAAAAAGAAAATTGGATTTTTCCAATTTTCTAATAAAAAAAAATGTTGGTCGGGATTGGAAATGTGCCCGGTTGGCGATAGGCTTGCCAACTATCACATTGTGGGACTTAGTGTCTTCGGCTAGTCGTGGGTGCCCTGGTTGTGCCTCTGCCTACCTCTTCGGGGATATGGGCGTGAAGATACTTTTTTTTTTATAACCCACGTGTGTTTTCTTATCATCAGTAAATCCATCCATCTTGTTGTAGCTGTAATAATTTTAATAATTTTGCAGGAGGACGTATTAGAGTATTCTGGCATAAAAAAATGTAGCATTCCCTTATTTTTCCGTCTTAACTTAAAATATGTGAATTACAGGAAAACACTCTCTGTGGCAAGTATCGTTTGAGGAATTTACATACATACATATGTTCACGCCGTGTCCCTTAGGTAGCCAGAGAGTATTAAGTGCCAGACCTCACGATCCTGACAAACCTGTCTGGCTTCCTTCACGTTCATTACCCTTTTGATACAAACACGCCGGTTTCGGAGACTCTTGACACCACCCTCGGATAATATTCGAATATGACTGATCGTGGAATGTGAAATTAACCTTGGTCTCCCCGGGTACACCTACATCCATTCACATTCGCATTGTATATTTGTTTTGTCAATCTTTCATCTGTCATTCTTTCCACATGACCGAACTAGCGGAGCATGCCCTTTCGCATTTTAATACTAACACTTTCTCTCAATCCCACTCTTTCTCAGATCTTACTGTTACAAATGCGGTCAGCGAGCGTTACACCACAGATTTTCCGTAATTTACATTAAATAAAATATGTATAATAGGTTATTTTGCAAGAGTGTAGGTATATCCTCTCTCGCAAACAGAGACGGACTAAGCATATCCTGATTATGTCATCCAATATTTCACGGGTAAACTCAATTCGATACTTTCCCGAGCGAGTGTTCTCCAATCGGTGGAATTAAACGAAATGCCAATCAAACTTCGGTTCGAACCAATTCCAACCGATACAAAAAGTTTCAATTCAATTTGTACTCTCGATTTATCAATTGAGATTGTCGCGTCGTTTACACAATATGTTCGGAAATTGACAATTTACAAACAAGAGAGGTATATGATACCTTTTCTAATGATATACAAATAACCATAAATAATTTCAGATTTTATACACATAATTTAGTTTTCGCCTTTGTGGTCTAGCGGTTTAGGTCTTGGATATGACTGTATGAGGTCCCGGGTTCGAATCCCGGGTCGGGCAAGAAAAAGGAAATTTGGGTTTTCCAATTTTCTAATAAAAAACAATGTTGCTTGGGATTGGATATGTGCCCGGTTGGCGATAGGCTTGCCACCTATCACATTGTGGGACTTTAGTGTCTTCGGCTAGTCGTGGGTGCCCTGGTTGTACCTCTGCCTACCTCTTCGGGGATATGGTTGTAAAGATACTTTTACATTTTTTTTACTAAGTTGTGTCACTTAGTTTTATTTTGATGTTTTAATATTTAGTAATAGCAGACTGTTATTACTAACTAGCTGTACTTGCGAACTTCATTCTACCAGTTTAATTCGTATTGGAAAAATCAAAATGTTGTTTTTCCTAGTTTCCTCGCAGTTTTTTCCGATTTTTTATCTTTCTCCAGTCTTAGGCAAACAATTCAAAATTAAAATTAATGAATTAGTATATTATAATTGACCTTAGGTAAACCAAAATCTGTTTTCTTACCTTTTCTCCGCTTGAAACCTCGTCTGAAGCTTCTACCAAAGTTATATATTAGCTGATTTCTCCACGAAATAAAGCACTAGCGTGATGCTATATGCTCCTTATAACAATATCTACAAATAATTATAAATTTAATAAACTTTTGTAAATTAGATTTATAAGAAAAAAAGACAAGCCCGATGAGTTTCTTTCGCCGGATCTTCTCAGTGAGTGGCCGCGTTCCGATCCTGTGGTAGTTTTTATAATGATATTGACGCGTCACAAGAACCTTTGTATAGATCTACTTAATTAAATCTATTTTGAATTTGAATTTGAACGTGTGACGTGACCAAGTCAGCGAAGATGACCTTCCTGTAATAAACTTTATATCAAGTATATCGCGTGCACAAATAACTGATGTACCCCTGAATGTATACGTTAGGGATCGATCTCGCCTTGTAACGTCGCACTTCCTTTTTTGCATTTTTATGTTGGTAACGCAAAGTTTTAAACATGTCAAACTGTTTATCATGATGGTTAAAAATTCTTAAATTAAAAATGGTTTTCAAACCCAAGATAAAACCTTCATGCAATGTAGTTAAGACCCATTCCGAACAAAAAAAACACACGATAGAAGTGAATCTCTCTCTCTCTCTATCTCTCTCTCCCTCCCTCTCCTTCTCTATTAGTGTCTTTCAATCTCTATCAGTGTCTATTAATGTATATCAATCTCTATCTCTCACTATCTCTGTCAGCCTCTCTCTATAAGAGACATACAAAAAAACATGCAACAAACAAACATTACATCTCTAAATAAAGTAAATCGACAAAATAATGAGATGAATATGTATAATCCTACACATTTTTGTATTTGTGTCTCTTACCTGTTAGTAGGTGGGAAACACTCCATCATCAAGGCATACAGAGTTTGCAATTTATGCAGGACCTTAACAAAGGAGTTAGCAACTGCTAATCCATCAGAATGTTTTTTTTTCAGCAGAATCCGAGTATAATTTGCAAGCCCTGTAAGCCGCCAGCATGAAATAACTGTTCACATATTATCTTATTAATTAGTCTGTTCAGACTGAACTGATCTCTACTGAACTGGAAACTGATAAAATAGATTATCTATGTCTCACATGAGGACGCTCCTTCGAGGAAAGTTTACTCTCGCATTTTTGGAAGTGGGAATTGGGAGCGTTTGCGGTAGCGCGGCGAAGCACAGTGAAGCCAAGCTGATACAAAACTCCCAATTCCCACATACCCCTGTCGTTTTTCCGTTGCATCCGATTTGAAATCACAACGATTCTAAAGAAGTTTCCGTTTCCAAAACACCCACACACGGAGAAAGACGCTTCAAACTTATAACACCATGTTTTTCGTCGGTGAATTAAAACGCGAAATATGATTTTACTATAAAAAAAACATCTTACTGTATACGTTTTTCACAGTTAGTTTTTTTTAGTTACAAGGCTTATATTTAATTAACAAAACAGAAGATATGATTTGAAATACTTCAACTTTATTTAAGTCGCCTCTGTGGTCTAGCGGTCGCCTCAGTGGTCTAGCGGTTCAATTGTTGGACTTGACTGCCTGAGGTCCCGGGTTCGAATCCCGGGTCGGCCAACAAAAAGAAAATTGGGTTTTTTCAATTTTCCAGCAAAAAAAACGTTGCTCGTGATTGGATATGTGCCCGGTTTGCGATAGGCTTGCCACCTATCACATTGTGGGATTTAGTGTCTTCGGCTAGTCGTGGGTGCCCTGGTTGTGCCTCTAACTAACACCCATGACACAAGCATATAATTTGCTTGCTTTGGGATTTTTAACTTTAACAAAAATTTTTGACTTGACTACAAGAGGTCCTGGGTTCGAAACCCGGATCGGGCAACAAAAAGAAAATTGAGTTTTTCCAATTTTCTGATTAAAAAAAAAACGTTGCTCGGGATTGGATATGTGCCCGGTTGGCGATAGGCTTGCCTATCACGTTGTAGGACTTAGTATCTTCGTCTAGTCGTAGATGCCTGGTTGTACCTCTGCCAACATCTTCCAGGATATGGGCGTGAAGATATTCAATTTCATTTAATGGCTTGAATACCATTGATAAGCTATGGAAATGTTAAACTGATGTATATTGTTACACACGTAGGCTCACTCACTGTTCTGACGCGTAATCTAATAAATAGCATTAATATATTTTATCAAAGACAATTTTAGAAGCTTTAATATGATTTGCCTTTGTCTCAACAGCGGGCGGCACGGAACTGTGCCATTTGATGAAGCCCTGTGTTGGTCTCACAATACCATTAGCACAAGGATCTTGAACAATATACCTAACTTCCTTTCATATCTTCATAATAAGTATTGCTTTAAAATTATTTATAGGAAAGCAGTTTCCTGCGGCTTTAAGGTTAGACATAGATAACCCGTTTAATTAACATTTGCCTCGGTTTTAAATGACTAGCCGTCTAAAACTTTCGTACGACGACATATACCCAAAAAGTAGGATACGCAGCACAAATTATCATTACATTACCATCTTTATACATCGGAAAGTTCTCGTATAAACTTTGACAGAGATGAAGTCATAGATAGTACTAACGTGTAAATTCTCTTACAAAACGTAGATTTAGGTAACGTTTTGGTCCGGTCTACTTTGTAGAATAGACCATCTGCCTTCCTTGCCAGGTAGCTCGTAAAAGGTGAGCATAGGCTCACCTTCACTAACACCGTGACATCTGACTAGGTGGTAGAGTTTCGCAGCAACTCACCCGAATTGGTACCACCGCCTTGCCCATTCCTGCCGCCATAACGATGTGACGTGTTCCGGTTTGGTGGGTAAGGTAGCCGGTAAACTTACTTTTGCTCGAGGCCTAACATCTCGGCCTCAGGTTGGCAACGCACCATTACCACGTTTGGTGTCTCTAGGCGGCGTGAATTTCTTAACATCAGGAAATCCGTCTGCTTGTTTGCCTTCCAATATCTTAAAAAAACAAACTTGAAAATTAAGCGTTCAAGGAAAATAGAAACGTAAGGCTATGTTATGATACTATCATTCAATTTAGAATACTTAAATGTAGAGCATTATAGGTTAGACGGTGATCTCTTGCATTAGCAAGAGATTTTTTGAAACTCTGGACTAGTTACACAAATTACATGCATGTGTTATGGGTGTTTTTTACATGATATTGGAAGGCGAAAAAGCAGTCGGATTTCCTGCTGGTAAGAAATTCAGGCCGCCGAGAGACACCAAACGTGGTAATGGTGCGTTGCCAACCTGAGGCCGAGCCTCTTTACGAGCTGCCTGTCAGGAAGGCAGATGAGTATTTTAGCTATGAATGAAATTTCAAACTATTGTCTTCAAATCGAAAGAAAGTTACGGGTTCCATAGGCACCAGACTATGGTAATTTTTTTGAAAAAAATAGTATGTTTTCTCCACATCCCAAAAGAAGTAGGCAGAGGCGCAACCAAAGCACCCACGACTAGTCTAAGACACAAAATCCCACAATGTCATAGGTGGCAAGCCTATCACCAACCGGGCACATATCCAATCCCGGCCAATGTTATTTTTATTACAAAATTGATAATATTCATTTTCAATTTTTTTGGAGTTCGACCCGAAGATCGAACCCGGGACCTCTGGAAGTCAAGTCCAATGCCGGACCGTTATCCCACAGAGGCGATAAGGTCGTTTTTTGAATGTATGTTAATCTATATATTAATACGTGATGCCAAAACTTTGGACCCCTTTTTACGAAAATTGTGCGGGCGCAGGAGCATAAAATTTGGCACACTTATAGTTTATGTGTAGGAGACGCGCAGAACGCTAATATTTTTTAATAATAATGCTTATAAAGTACATTAAATCAATAAATAAAACATTACTCACACTACCATGCGCTTGACACACACAAACAAATAAATTGATGTTGACTATAAAAGATCACAGATGGCGCACTAACTATTCAGGAAACAAAGTAGTTGGTCTTGAGAAATGAAGATGGCGTTCTTATCAACAAGATATTAAAATTTATTATGGTCGTATTTCGACCAATGGGCAACCACTAGTACAGGTAAATTATCCTATTCTCATAAACCACGTTATTATTTATCAAAGGCAATGACACAGGAGGTTTGATTTAATTTGTCGAACATGTCCCGGCAGCGAGTGAGTAAGGAACCATGTAATCAAATAAGGCCCCGTGTTGGCTTAGCAAAGGCTCCCGGCTACCGGGATAATGAACGTTGTTAACTTACTTCCTTTACGCACATTTTATAATTAAAAGTTAAAATTACGGCATATACAATCGTGGTCAATTAATAAGGGACATACAAGATAGTGAAGAACAATAACCGGTTACGTACATACAAATATAAAACCCTATTGATTTCTCAGTAACTTATTTGCATAATTTGGTCTGATTATTATGCTTTAAATGGCTGTAAATAAAAGAATGAATAAATAGAAAAAGTACTTGATATCAAAGGTTGAACATGTATTCGATTTTAAGATATAATTCTGTAGCTGGACATTTAATTAGGGACAGTAAACTATAATGAAAAATAGAGTAAAACAAAACTAATAATCTGCAGTATTATAATATCTTTAACAGCTCCATTTTATTACGTGTAAAATCAGTACCCAGTAGCAAAACCTTTGTTAGTAATTACCGCTTGACACCGATGTGGCATAGACATTATCAGTTTCTGGCATGTTTCGACAGGAATGTTTGCCCATGCCTCACAAAAAGCTTCATTAATTTCATCTAAAGTTGTGGTACGATAAGTGGCTACTTTTTTGTTGATTTCGTGCCAGAGATGCTCGATTGGGTTAAGATCCGGGCTATTTGCTGGCCAATCTAGCACCGATACTGACTGACTGGTAAGAAACGACGACTGAACGGGCAGTATGTTTCGGGTCGTTATCATGCTGAAACGTCCATATAATAGGGAAATGTTCCTCATCATAGGGAAGCATCGTTTCCTCCAATATTGCCTTGTATTGATGTTGGTTTAAGTCACCCTGAACTTTCCTCACAGGTCCCACTCCACGTCCAGAAAATGAACCCCACATTTTAATGTTTTCACCGCCATGTTTCACCTGCTTTTTTGTGAATCATTGATTCATTTCCGCTTTTACTGGACGCCGTACGTATTGCCTTCCATCTGAAGAAATCAAATTAACCTTGGTCTCGTCAGAGAATAATACATGGTGCCATTGGGCGTAGGTCCAATGTCCATATTTACGTGCAAACGCCAAATGAGCATTTCTACGTTCTTTCTTCAACAACGGTACTTTGCGAGCCACTCTTCCGAACAACCCTGCTTCTACCAGACGTCGTCGAACGTTTCTCGCTGAGACACCAGCTCTTTCGTCTATCCCAAACACTTCGTGTTTAATTAAAATAGAGCCTAGAAACGGATCTTTCTTAGCTAACCTGGTTATCATTGTATCTTCTTGCGGAGTTGTTTTTCTCGATCTTTTTGTTTAGGGCACATTTAAATCTGTGTTATTGCGTCTGACATGTTGCACTGCATTGTATACCATAGTTTTTTAAACAATTTAAATGTTCTGCTATCCTTCGGTCTGGCAAACCATGCTCGACAACAAACTTCCTGATAATTTTTCGTAGTGTTGGATCGCAACTTTTATTTTTACCCATATTTCTTCAAAATATTTTTTAAAACTTAAAATAAATATCGGGTTGCCGCCAAAACTACCACGAAACAACAAGAGAAGAAGTAAAAAAAGTATTGAGATTAAAATTTTGAAAATAGAATACAATATCTCAGTGTCCCTAACTAAATGGCCAGCCAGCATTATTTGAACAAATAGCACTACGATAATCTATCAGCTATACTGTAAAGAGGTTTAATGTTTAAGAAGTTGTTATTATTTGTATAATCGGGCACATAAATGACTAATTATACTTACATGTAAGAGATATGGAATATGGTTTAGACTCGCTGGAAAATAAAAAATAAATTGACAAATCAGTTTAACCAAAGAGTGTCCCTAATTAGTTGACCACGACTGTATGTATAGCTACGGGGTATGTCTGTTTATTAGCCATGTAATATGCTATATCGAG
>NJDC01001913.1:83560-101461 GCA_002245475.1 Calephelis virginiensis | reverse complement strand
ACGCATATATTTCTGAAACAAATAATTTTCATTAAATTTCAATGAACCTAAGAAATACCGACAAAGGATTTAAGTTTATTATCTCATTTTTGTTTGAAGAGTTATACACATGGAGAAGGCTAGGCAGGTCTGCAGTAATCGTATCACATGGCACTAGACGCTATCTGCTTATTCTTTACGGGGCTGGACATGAAGATATATGTATCCCTTTTCGATTGAAAAATCATCCGATTTTTTGATCTGATTGGAAGGCAAAATCCATAGATTCCTATCTGTGATAAAAACAGCAGGATATTCTAATGTAAACTAATATATATATGGGAATTAATAGTGCGATGCCAAATTTAGGCTGAGATGCTAAGCCTCGCGTGCAAGTTTGCCGGCTACCCTACCCACATTGATATACATCTGAGGCTTGCGCGTTTCTTCTTGTTGGTCCACTGTCTAGAATTGATTATCTACCTCTCTGTCTGGAAGCTTCTAAGAGTCGAACATATTATGATAAATGACAAGTAAGACTGGCGGTAGATTGCTGTGCAGTAATTTGCCCAGGTAGGAATTCACCAACCGGTCTATTCCTGCAAACTTACCATCCTGTCCCGAGGAGTAGGGTGGGTAGACTTGCACATCTAATACCCCGACCTCAGGACATCGATGCACCTATAAAATTTATGGTTTTTATAGGCCCCTGTTGTCTTTTACCGTTTGGAAAGACGCTCATTTGTTTGTCGTAACAAAGTTTTCATATTTCATGTTTTTTTTTAGTTTTTATGATATCGGAAGGCAAACAAGCAGACGGATTTCCTGATGGTAAGAAATTGACGCCGCCTAGAGACACCAAAGGTGCTTTGCCAACCTGAGACCGGGATGTTAGGCCTCGAGTAAAAGTAAGTTTACCGGCTACCTTATCCTCCGAACCGGAACACATCAACGGCAAGCACTGACGTTAGTAAGGCAGGAATAGATAAGGCGGTGATACCAATCCAAACGAGTTGCTGCGAAACTCTACCACCTAGTAGGATGTCATGGTTTTAGTGACGGCAAGCTTATGCTCGCCTTTTACGAGCTGCCTGGAAGAAAGGCAGATAGTCTATTCTGCAAAGGATCCCGGACCAATACGAGGGAAAATGTGGCAAATAATACCCAATTGCATAAAGTTATTGAATACTAGCTGCTACCTGCGGCTTCGCCCGCGTTTTCACAGAAACCCGGTGTGCGATCGGGATTAAAAATAGCCTATATGTTAATCCAGGTCACAATCTATCTGTCTTCCAAATTTCAGACAAATCCGTTCAGCCATTCGAGCGTGAAAGAGTAACAAACATCCATACATCCATACTTACAAACTTTCGCATTTATAATATTAATAGGATACTTTAACAAAGTACGTTTGTTGTTTTGTTTCTTAACTGATTTCAGTTCTACTAAAATAGTTATTACTTTAAATTTTAACTTCTCGTTAGTTATTATAAGACAAAAACAATCCAAAAGCAAGAGAATCAAAAATACTACTGCACAATAGTGAAATCCGGTTTTTACGAACAGAATATTATGTAGGTTCAAATTATCGTTAAGCACAGTAAAACTGCAAAACTGACTCATTTTATTTAATTAGGTTTGACGATTTGATAATTATTTTTTCGATATAAGCGAATGATTCGGATATCCTTCGGCAGCGGGGTTATCCTTCCACTGGATTATTTCACCAGTGCATTAGGCAATATCAGATATAATAGTAATGAGTAGTCAATACCTCGGATTAATACCATCGCACTACCAGCCTGTATTGTCGCCATAGTGCCAGTGCTCTCCATTTTTTTTTACATACTAGAAGGCATACTTTTAATTAATTTAGTACTAACTACTTGACTATAGTACTGTAGTATGTACTACTCTACTAATTATAGTATTTGTATACAAAGCCTGAAATACCGCTCATAATAAATCGTTGCATCAATAACATCTTCGGTGTTTATATTCAATGGTTATATTAAGAGAGATGTTTGCGTGTTCGCTATCTTGTAACATAAATGATCCTGATGAAAATCCTTATAAAGAGATATTCATACACCTCCCATTATTTATACAACTTAACTAATTTTTAGTTTTATCAATTTAGCAAGTTTAATTTATCGTCTTTGTTGTCTAGCGGAACAGGAGTTGGACTAGGTTTCATGAAGTCCCAGGTTCGATCCCTGGGTTGGACAACAAATAGAAAACGTGCCAGGATATCAAAGATATATGTCCGGTTGACGATAAGCTTGTGACTTATCACATTGGAGGACTTAGTGTCTACGCCTACTCGTAGGTGCCCTGGTTGTGTGGTTGGGGTTGGTGTCTTCGGGGAATGTAGGTTTAAATATGTTTTTTTTTTAATTTTTTAACTCATTATCACAAAAAACAGGTCATAACCGTGAGGTCGAGAAAATTCAAATTAAAAAATTTCACTATTCTTATTTTAGTACATCTATTATCGCCTCTGTGGTCTAGCGGTTCAGTTGTTGGACTTGACTGCATGAGGTCCCGGGTTCCCGGGTTCGGGCTACAACACGAAAATTGGGTTTTCCAAATTTCTAATAAAAAAAGTTGCTTGGATATGTGCCCGGTTGGCGATAGGCTTGCCACCTATCACATTCTGGGACTTAGTGTCTTGGGCTAGTCGTGGGTGCTCTGGTTGTGCCTCTGCCAACCTCTTCGGGGAATGGGCGTGAAGATACTTTTTTCAATAGATTTCTGCAGGTATACTCTTAAAGCTCGATTCATGCATTGTTGGAAAATCGAGAATGTGGTTTTAAGTACTAATAAACAGAATACTGGCGAAGTATCAACATTTACTTAATAGTTAACAATAAATTATTTTATCGGATTCGTTGAATTTATTTGTAACTAAATGTAAATGATCCGCTAGTACCTAGTTCAAAAGTACAATAAAGAACAAAGTAAAATTGGGATTGCATATAAGTCAGTTTAGACTTATGCAATTCCAATTTCCCATTCGCATTATATCGATATTCAAGAGTAGGCCTACCGAACTCCGCATTTGTAGATGTTTGTATGAAATGGTTCAGAAACACGTAGCTCTGAAGACAGAATTGTTTCCTAAACCGCTTAAGCCTTCTGCTCTGAACTTATGTAGGGAGCATAGACAAAGCAATCTCAAATAGTCCCGCTAACTAAACGCCAGCGTTATCAGGAAGTTTTAATCAGAACAACACAATTTAGACTTGAAAACATATTTTAGTGCAAGGAAAATATGTTTTCGATTTATAACATGAGTTTAACCATATACCATAGTCAAGTTTAATTAGTTTTCAGGAAGATATTACCCGACTTCACGAAATCGTGGGTAAGATTCCCGTGTTGGTTACAGTCCGCTGAGTAGACCATCTATCTCTCTGACTGGCTTTTCGTAAGAGGAAAGTACAGTTTAAAGACAACTTTTTACCGATCCACCGCCTTACCTATGTCTCCACATTTAAAGTGTCATATACCTGGAAGGTAGTTGATAGACTTGTACAATAGGCCTAAAATCCTGGCCACAGTACAGCGACGCTCCTGTACCATCTATGGCGTTCATAGGCCACGGTTGCCTTTTTTCATCAGAAAAGCAGTGTTCACTGACCTCTAATATAAAAAAAGTTATTCAAATCAACTCATAATCAGTCATGTCAGAGTCTTAGTATCAGTAGCCTCCCCTTAGCTCATCGAGTGAGTTTTGTGAGCATCGAGTTAACACACGTATGCGATTTAACTGAACAAAATTAACAAAGTGATATTAGAATTAACTTATATTACTTATTTAATGTTAACTGGCGTTTCTGAGTGGGCCGTTAATGTTCGGAATTCAATAATCACGAAAAATGTTTTTTCTCGATCCCGTCTAAACAAAATCGTCATTTGGTTAAGAATTTTGGAATTATTAAGAATTTCCTGATGGTATATGAATATTAAATCGTTAAATGTGTGTCGCAAGTTTGGAGGATGTTAGGTTCTTACATATCGAATATCTACACTATCCACTCAAGCCGTAGCATGACAATGGCAAGCATAGAAATTTAAACAGCTGAGTTATGTATGATAGTGATACTAATCCGCTTCAGTGGTCGCAAAAGCAATGAAGCCGGCTTCAGAACAGGGAGACATGTAAAACAACTTTTATTGAACACCAATGTATTTCTATTTTTAACCAACTTTGAAAAATGTAAGCTTCTTTTTCGATTCAGTATGTTCTTGTGTTGTTATTATAAATTATTTTATTATTTGAAAGAGCGTACTTCCCAGGTGGTTCCACTGCCATTGAGGCTGGACCAGGTTATAGAATCTCAGGAAAATAAAGGAAAGTACTTAATTAATGTTACCGTTTTTTTATTATATTGGAAGGCAAACAAGCAGACGGATCTTCTGAGATTAAGAAATTCACACCGCCTTTAGACACCAAAGGTGGTAATGGTGCATTGCCAACCTGAGGCCGGGATGTTAGGCCTCGAGCAAAAGTAAGTTTACCGGCTATCTTATCGTCATAGCCGGAACACGTCAACGGCAAGCACTGACGTTATAGCGGCAGGAATACGTAAGGCAGTGGTACCAATCCGAGCGAGTCGCTGCAAAAGTCTACCACCTAGTGTGACATCTAAGTCACGGTGCTAGTGACGGTAAAGCAATGCTCGCCTTTTACGTGCTGCTTGACAGGAAGGCAGATGGCCTATTCTGCAAAGGAAAAACCCCCAACACGTAGATAACATTCTTATTGAAATCGAATTCAGTTTTTGCAGTTTTACCGCGCTTAAATTATAAATTGTGTTTTAATTGTCGTATGCCGCGTGGGCGAAGGTGAACGCCATCAGAATCATTAGTGGTCCCGAATACGTACCGCGTCGAATAGAGCCTGTTCTCTTTGTGCTCGTACGTCGGACCCCCTAATGGTGTGGCGGATTTAGTATTAGGGCTGACAAAAAACAAAAACTAAGACTGACAGACAGTCCTCCTGTATGCGGTAGTTTTGTTGAGTTTGCCCCGTGTTGGTCCTTAGCTCCTTAAAAGAATAGGTTAAGACCAGTTAGTTTTTCCAACGTATCAGATTGTAAGAAAACTTGTTATTTCCTTTAAAAAATATATAATTCAATTTTTTATCAATTTTGAGTAAATTTTATTTGTGTAAATTAAAAAAAAATTCAAAAACAAAAATATTTACAATTTATTTAAGGATCGCCTCTGTGGTCTTGCAGTCTGACGTCCGACTTGACCTCTAGGAGTTCCGGGTTGGATTCCCAGGTCATTTTATTTCATTTGAAAAAAAATAGAAAAAGTGTATTTTTCATGTAAAATGTAAAAATCACGTCGCCCGGAATTAGATATTTGTCCGGTTGGCGATAGGCTAGCCACCAATCCCGTTGTGGGACTTACTGTCTATGGCTAGTCGTGGGTGCCTTGGTTGTGCATCAGCCTACATCTTCGGGGATATGGGCGTGAAGATACTTAACTGTGCTTTTGTTTAAGATTACAATACACCTGAACTTTATACACAAGTGTTAATTCATGTATAAAATGTCAACAATTGGGAAAAAAGAGATTTTATACCTTTTAGCGCAGACCACTAACAAAAACTTTAATAAAAATAGTATTTTTTTTGTGTGACAACCCTGATGCGAATATTAAGAATTAGAAGTTCATTCGACATCTGCTTTTGCATGTGTATGTCGGTGTGTCCATAAAAAATGATGTATGTGTGGGGTGAATCATAGGGCAGGACTGGCTGGAGGTTATTTAACTTTCTTTCAAATAAAATTTATTTACACCGTTTACACTGTGGGTTTTAACAGTTAAGGGAAAGTAATTGTCTGGACTATTTATTTTGTAGCATAGTTAACACTTTACTGATGATTTGAAGTATAACATGACTATAGACACAAAAATGTTAATGGCGCGTTATCAATCCTTTTATCTTATATCTCAATTTATCGGCTACACTGCTTTCCAAACTGGAATCTTTAGAAATAAGAATAGTTACAGTATCTTTATGTGTTTTCATATAATTTAAACACGTTTTTGTCTATTAAATAGTGTATTTTTATTATTATTTATACATAAATGATAAAGACTAATAAATGCCGTAATTTGATTTAGCTATTTCGAACATGAAGTTAGGTGCCATAAGAAAATAGTCTGATTTATCGAATTCACGTTGGTTGCAGTTGAAGGCGTCCGAGGATGGAGGTGACGGCGAGACTCCTCCAGCGAATGGTTCTGTCTTCACTATGACTCTCAAAAACAATCATCTCATTGTGGAGACCGAGGAAAGAAATGTAAGAGTATTTAGTTTCTTTTTATGGCCAGCGTATTTTTAAATCAATTCGTCTCGTTGGTAGAGAGGTTAGCGTACAAGCCTAACTCTACCGAGGCTCGGGTTCGATTCTGGATGGGGGCGGTTTTTTGTGAGGAGTATGGATGCCTGTATTTTCGGGTTTGTTAATGAAATCTATTCCGGCACCTATCTACTTAATTACTACTGTGTAACCCATAACACAAGCATAGGTATATGTAATTTACGGGGTTTTTATTCTAATTGATTATTCTATTAACCTAACTTGCTCGGGGGCTACATCAATTTATGTTATTTGTCCAGAAACATATTTTTTATCATTTTTTCCATATTTTTGGCTCCACGAATAATATTTGAAATTGGAATTTTGAAAGTTTTGTACCAGTATTAGTCCATTGACTTTAACACATACCAGTATATACTATTAGATGTTGACAACGTACTGTTTTTTGGCACAAACATCTTGAAGAATGAAATGTAACGTATGTCACATTATTAAGTAATCTAAATTTTTGACTAACATTATTATTTCTAATTATTTACGTCTTTATAAGTACTTATGGTGCCATGAACCAACAAAAACTTTTTTTGCATGTGATAGTCCGATAAGTTTAAAATTAACTTCGTTTCTAAACTTGATTTAGAAGCTAGCGCAGAGGTTCCCAAACTTATTTCATGTAACGCTCACTTTGAAAATCAGTTGTTTTGTAGCGCCCCCCCCCTCGTTTTTTTCTTGTCAATAACCTCAATAACATATTTTTTGCGCCTAGTTTAAAAATAAAAATTTTTTTCAAGATTTATACCGCCCCCCTCTAGGCTTCCAGCGCCCACAAGGGGGCGTTATCGCCCACTTTGGGAAAGGCTGAGCTAGCGGGTAAACAGCCGTACCTGCGATTAAGGCGCCTTCGATTATTAATGTGAAGTATTAAACTGAATCGCAATAAGAATAGATCATTTTAGACACAACTTATTAATATCACTTGGCCTTTAATTATTGTAATAGTATAGGAATTCCATCAAATCCCGATCGTTACTGTCGTTATTAAAACTACATAAGTTTAACTTTGATAGTACAACTATGACAACAATCTTTACCTGATGACAGTTGAAATACATGAAAAATAAAATGAAAAGTATCTTCACGTCCATATCCCCGTAGAGGTAGGCAGAGGTACAACCAAGGCACCCACGACTAGCCGAAGACACTAAGTCCCACAATGGGATAGGTGGCAAGCCTATCGCCAACCGGGCACATTTCCAATCCCGACCAACATTTTTTTTTAAATTAGAAAATTGGAAAATCCAATTTACTTTATATATAATAAATACATGAAAAATAAAATGAAATTTGATTATTCTTTTTACAGGACATTACAAAGAACGGCCGTGAAACAAAAATGAAGTATTCTCCAGATAACGACGGAATATTTGTCGTAGAAGTCCAGCAATCAACAACTTACAGACCAAATAAATCAATTAATACATCTCCTCCTCATGACCCCCAAATATCCACCAATCAAGCTCTTATTCATCGTGTCCCAGATGAATTAGAAAAGAAAATAATCGAAGAAGACAGTGAAAGAAGCAGCGAAAAGTTTGAGAAACAAGCTTTAGCTTTATCAAGTACTGGGTTATCGATATCGGACTTAAGCATGTCTTCTATAGGATCTCATAATGTGAGTTATTCTTATAGTAGCCAATTGGGCTACGATCAAGGTCCTTTTGGTTACCCAGTATACGCGGGATATGATACATCCAAAGACGATATTGTTGATGGCATCACGCATGATAACTCTGAAGAACCCTTAATAGGAAAAACTCCGAGTGATCCTGATAAGCCAGTTGTTACAGCCGCAATCTTTAAACAGGATTCTATTATAGGAAATGATGCTCTACAAGGGCCAGGATATTGCATCGAAGGATCTAGCGATGGGCCTTTATTATCTGATGTACAAGCAAGAGAATTCAGCCTTCAGCAAATTCAAGAACAAAAAATTAAGAAAATAGAAAATGGTGTTGCCATACCAATTACAGATAAAGTTGAAAATAAACATTTTACTAGAGCTGAAAGCTTACCACTCAGTGTGGAAGATGAAAGTGAAGTAAAAATTATGGAGACAATTGTCGAAGATTTTCCTAATAAAGAGTTAAAAGGCAAGAGACCGTCTCTGCCAGTTATTACGACGGAAATGTATGAATCTGTGAAAGAAGTGATAAACACAGGTTCCCCAAAGTTCGAGAAATTTAACAATGAAATGTCACCAGGTGAGAATAGTTTCGAAGGTCCTCCTTTGATCACAATCACAGAAGAAAGTGAGTCAGGTAAATCTGATAGTACTAGTTAATTTATCCTCAGTTTTAATGTAAATATGTGTAAGTGAGAATGTGGTTGAAATTTTGCGAGCTTTGATTTAGAATTCTGTAAGATGCCAGTTATTAATATATTTTTCTTTCTTTAGGTTTTGGCAATCTCGTTAGTATTTTGCCATTAGTCAAGTAGAAATTTGCATCAAATTTTATATCATCATCATAATTAGTCATCAGTCATAAGTCGTCAGTAAGTCATGTCAGGCTCTTGGGTAAAGCGGTGGACTTTTTACATAAGCTCATATAATGAGATTTGACGGCAACGAGGAAATATACGATACGCTAATTTCTTCATGATTATTTCATTTGTGCACTTTCACTGAACAAAATTGTACAAAGTGCCAGCAAAATTGACTAATTTCACTCAAAATTAACACGAAATACAACAATTATGAAAAAACTTCGACCATCTTTTCTCTCGATGAAAACTCCCAGTTATTAATATATGAATCATTGTCAGTCTTAAACTAATCATAATATTAATACGTGAAGTACTGGCTGAAGAGTGCTTTGAAACAACTTGTGTAGGGACTCACCACCTTACTTATTCCTGTGCCATAATCTATATATTAATACGTGATTCCAAAACTTTGAACCTCTTTATACGAAAATTGCGCTGACGGAGGAGGATAAAATTTGGCACATTTTTTAATGATAATATTTTTTAATGATAATGTTTATAAAGTCCATTAATTCAAAAAATAAAACAATACCCGTACTACCATGGATTTGACACACACAAACAAATATATTGATGATAACGATAAAAGATCACAAATGGCGCTCAAACTATAATCATACAGTTTTGAAACAAAGTGTTGGTCTTAAGAAATGAAGATGGCGTTCTTATCAACAAGATATTAAAATTTATTATGATCGAATTTCGAACATAGGGCGACCACTAGTTAAATTTAAATATATGTTTACTTATTATATAAAATAATACTTATCTAATACGTATACATTTTTTGGCGTAAAGTTGCAAATTAAATAATTTTATTTATAATTTTATTATTGATTTCTTCTATCAAAGATATTTATGTTAACACTACAGTGATTCTAATTTAACATAACGTAAAACTTTAATTTGGTGTCCAATTTTTAAGTAGCTAAAACCAGGCCAAAATCATCAATCAGGTTTTCCTTGATACGGTAACAAACTTACAAAAAGACAAGAAAAAATAACAAAAGGATTGTATTGGTTTCCGCGGCTAAGAAATCGAGAATAAGGTTGCAACGTAGATAGACACAAGTCACACCTTTATTCCATAAATAGTAGTAACCAAATGGAGTTTTCTTCAGAGGTTGCTCTGTAAAACAATACACAAATATGAATTTTAATAAATGTTTAATTGCTTAGAACCGTACCGGAACTTAACACAATTTTTTGCAATATATGATACTCTATATATATTTCTGGATCTGATCGTTTCGTTTATTGCATTTGTTCCGTATCTATTTAGATTTACTCGATATTAGTGTCATTGCTTAACATAAGTATAAAATTAGCTTAATTTTGCGGTTAGACCAATTTTTGTAATTTGTTTGGTTTTGTTTGTTTGAGATATTTATTAGGTTTTTTTATAAACGTGTACTTACATGTACACGTGTACATATTTACACTTAAAGGAACGGCAATTTTTAATATAAGAAAGTTAGAGTTGAAATTATAGTGTGTTTTAAGTATTATTGCCAAAAAAATATGTTCTTGCTTATAAACATTAATTTCAAAACCTATTAATATTATGACTGTGAAAGTTTGTGAGAATGGATGGATGTTTGTTACTCTTTCAAGCTCAAAACTATAGAACGGACTTACATCAAACTTTACGAGAATATGGTTCATATATCAGAATAACAATAATTTATGAAAAACCAGCTGTTCCGGCGAATTTCGTTTCACCCGTTCAGTTTGCATGTAAAAAATTAAAATGTTGGTTTTCCTAGTTTCCTCGCAATCGAACGGAATAAAAACTAATCTGTGTCCTCCTGGTTTGAAGCTACCTTCCCATTAATTTCAACAATTTTCAGCCAAGGCTTAGCCGTTATTGAGTTATAAATAGTGTATGTAACTAACACGATTTTTTAATATAGTCTCGTATTTTCCGTCGGAGAAAAATAGAAATTTGATTTATTGTAAATTTATTTTGAGCCATCCATTTGGCTAATCCTTTAAATATAACCCTGATTACAAAACAAATCCTGGTTTGTCATAGCATTTATAACTTGAAAACAGATTGACCGATTTTCATGGTTTTTAATTTGCTGGATTTGTTTCAATAAAAATCTTGAAATAATTAAAAATTTAAGACAAAAATTGAATTGCATAAGGGAAGCTGTACGAAGTTCTCCGGGTCACCAAATTACTATTGGTCTCAAGTGTATTTGTCTCATTTGGTGAAGCGTCCATAGATGTGTGACAACAATATCATTAGAGGCATCATATACCATAATTAGATATATTCGTCCCTATCTCTTAATCAGCGATTTTATTATGTATGTCATTTTAAATTAAAAATCTTGTTTCTTGTTATGCTGTTGCAGCATTTAGGACGGTTAAGTTTTTAATTTTTAAAATATTTTAACTGGCATCTGACGTTTTGTAAAATTTCTTAGTTATAATAGATTTAATTAGATGTAAGCTTCTCAGGACATTTTTCCGTTTGTCCATAAGTTACGTTTACGTCAAACGTCGCTGTGTTAGAGATTTTATCGTAGTTCCATGTTGTAATTTATTTATATCCTTCAAATTTCTGAATGCTTGCTTTAAAAGAAGCCATATTTTAAGGTGAAAACTATTGTTCTAGCTGTTGATACTATACTTGTATACGATTAGAAAAAAAATACATGTGTACTCATACGTAGAGGCTGTTACAGTGATTTTTTTAACGCGGGAATGTTATAATCTAATCGCCGCTAAGGAAATAAGAGATAACATTTTTTGGCAAACATGATATTGCTTCAATTAACTATGAACTATGGTCTAATTTTGACCAATAAGATGATTACAAAATAGGTATTTGATTTTGTATTATTTCCGAGCTTATAATCACAATCAATATTCAATAATTGTATGCAGATAATGTATCTGCTCGACCTTTGCAGTCAAATCCTCCTGATGATGCTTCGGTTACGAAGCGAAACGTACGTTGAGTTTTTAGTTGTGTGTGTATTGTTGGTGCTAATAAAATAGTATAGTGGTGTGTGTTGTGTGGAGCTGGATATATTTGGGAGTTTTAGCTTCCAGTGAGTCCAATTCATTCATAGCGCACTATTTTGCCTATTTTTTAACGTCATAAGAAGTATACATTTTTAAGCGGGAAACTGCAAATTAAATAATTTTATTTGGATTTAATTATGGCTTTCCGGAAAGTAACGCCTTCTTTCAATTTTCACAATCAGTATGTTCAAGAACTAAGAAACTAAATTAATAATTTGGTCTACAGAGCGTTTTTAGCATTAGAGGCAAATATGTAGGTGAAGTTATGTGTGCGGTTAACATTTTTCTTGCTTAAAAATGTGATAAAATATTGGTCGTCAGAACAAAATACAAATACTAGGTATATTCTTTCTTCTAACCTAAATCGCTCAGAACGTCAAATAATCTTATATATAAAATTCTCGTGTCACGGTGTTCGTTCCCGTACTCCTCTAAAATGACTTGACCGATTCTCATCAAATTTTGTGAGCATATTGAGTAGGTCCGAGAACCGGTCAACATCTATTTTTCATACCCCTAAATGATAATGGTGACTCACTCCAATTTTTCTACTAAAATCACATTAAAAATATAGCAGAACAACGTCTGCGGAGTCAGCTAGTATATTTATAGTTTTAATTGATAATGTTGAAAAGTTTTCACTTTAAAAACAAGCCTTCCTAATACAAAAATAGCAAGCATTCATAAACATTAGAATTGTATACTATGTATAACTTAGTAGGAGGTATTTTATATGTAAAATACAGATTTTACAAATACTAACTGAAGCGAAATCGTACGAAATATTGAAAAGTTTTTTGTGCTTTGCCATTTCATAAATAAATACAAGACTAGCAGAACACTGGGTAAAAAGTTATAGGTGTAGTGACTGATATTGAATCTGTGGCAGTCGTTAGGTATATTTTAATTAAATGAAAAAATATTAACAACATTTTGAAATTTGGATAATAATTAAAAAGTGAGAAAATTTATGCTGATATAAGTGATATTAAAATGTTTTCACCAGGATTCAGCTTATCTCTAAGGTCAGGAAAATAGGCAATCTTGTCTGTGTTACATGCGGCTTTTCAAGTTTTATTTAAGTTATAAAAAAAGTTAATTAAAATATGTTAAATTATAATATTTTAATTATTACAATAGTTTAGTAAAAAAATGTCGAATCAAAATGTTTAGAGTATTTCGTACGTATTCCAGCCAGTTAGGATGACATTTTATTTTTATAGTGGGCTTTTAATGTTGTTGCCGTTTTTTCATGTCCATTGTAGCCAAAAGGTTATTAAAAATCTCAAAATGTTAGAATACTATACATGATTTTATTGACATACGAAATAAATAAAAATTAAATATGTTATAACTCGGAATGCTGAGATCCACTTATAAAAGTTTTAAGGCTTGCTACACACATATTACATATTATCAGGTTCAACCTATAACCGATGACCCAACAACAATAAATTATTTAAGGCAGCCCGGCTACCTATATTTTCATGTCGCACCTACTACATTTTTTTAAAGTAAATTATTATCTTATTAAGCAGATATTTCGATTTTGCGCAAAGTGACAAGGGATTCTAAATTCAAAAGCATGAACATTAATAAACACGAACACTGTAACATTAATCTATCGATGGCATTGGTAGCTTATAATTGTTAATATGTAGTGACAATAAAAATGGTACGTTAAAATTATTTTTAAAACACGTTTTAAGCCCACAATAGTTCCAGACTCCTAATACCTTGTAGATTATTAGTTAGATACTGTTTTTAATAAAATGTTCCTAGTCGTTTGGTCTTTCATATTTCTGTCTTTTATGATGGACTTGGAAGTTTATTGTAGAAAATTATATATTATAATGAGCTCAATTTCAATGACAAAAATACTCATTTAAATGGCTGTATGTATTTTATTTATTTTGTTCTTGTATTATCTTTGGCAGAATACAGCACAAAATATCGTAAAAGAAGAAGAGTAAAATTAAATGGTACAAAGATTGCAATTTAATTTCATATAGATTGCCTGAGATAAAAAAGTACATATGTTAAAAGAACTAATCTACGTTTTAGGACTATCGTTTGCATATAAGTCACTTTAACTACTAAATTATAAAAAAATGCTTCGGACCAATTTCTGGTTTCTTTAACGATTCCTAATACATACTTCTAGTAACATAGTCCTGAACTAGGTAAATAAGGCAAGATTTTTGTCCATAATAAAACTTTGATGGGATGTACCTAAAAATGTTTTATTATTGCCTAAACTTAATGCGTCGTACGGGGTTAGGTGAGACCTCTTTCAGCAGTGGATACATATAGGACGATGACACTGAATGTGTATACTGTATATAATTACTCAAGCTTTAATAAATGTTATTTTGAATAGCATTGTTACAAAACACATTGTTACGAATAAATAACATTTCATAAAAATAATAATGTGGCCAAAACTCAGCGAATTTGATTAAAATCTCATTGTTCAAAAACAGAAAAAGATAATATATAAGCAACACTAATAACTTTAGTAAACAAAAACTTTCATACAAGACAGAAAATACGAACTTTGTTAATTTGGAATGTCTAAAATTCATAGCTAAGTAAGTTGTTTTTTCGTTATTGTAATAAGGCAAAATTTAAAGGAGCTTAACAATTTTATATATGTATGTAACTTTGTTTTTGTTTTAAATGTGAAATGTGGTTTAGTTGTATAACAGCGTTTGAGGTCGATTTCTCCCCAAAGATGTTTAATTATGTGTCTCAAATTGAGAAAGAATACGAAATTAAATTAAATTTATTATTATAATTATGTTAAACAATGTCGTCACATTTTTAAGTACATAAACATAAACATCATGGGCAAAATGCATAAATAGGGACAAGTAATGACAATTCGATAGAATTCTATAAAAAATATAATAAAGCTGCAAATTGATATGTTCAGGTATAACGCCAAAACCATAAAAAATTTGCTATAACTATTACAATTAGTATTTATTTTTATTTTATTTTTGAAGTTTCTTAATTTTTAAAGACAATATAATTTGCCAAATTTAATACCAAAACTTGTACTTTAATTATAAAAAATATTATTATACAACTCAAAAAAATTATCCTACAGATATAACTAGTAGATAAGGATTTAAGGGAAACAATTTGAAAAGTATTTTAACTTTTACACTTTTCCTGTGTTTTAGGTAAATTTTCACAAATTAATAATAACTATTTGAGTGAGAGATGAAATTTACGAGAACCATCCCTGTTCTAGATGCAATTTGATGTCTTAAAATTTATGTTAAGCACGGGAAAGGAGCTCTAATGAAAACCTTCAAAGAGATTAGAAAGTTATAAAATCGAAAGACGTTGTAAGAATGTGAATTTTACTTGCATATTTTTTTGATTACATAGAATACTGTATCTAAGGAGCATATTAATACCTATAAGTATGCACGTTTTGAAAAGAAAATAATAGAAATTATACTATATGACCAGTCTGATTAGTAATAGCTCAAACGGCGATGTAAGGAGAGTCAAAGGTTATAAGTTCGATCTCTATTTGAGGTAAATTGATTCTTTTTTTAAAAATGTAAACATTTTAAGAGTGTTACATTATTATAAAATTTTGTTTTTGTAGACATTTAGGGTTAAGCTTTGAAACAACCAATGATCATCTAATTGAAATATAAAATACAGCATATGTAAATGAGTATGAGGTCTAATAAACCTCATCTTATTTTTTAAATCACTATTCGATACAAGATTACTTCATTTAAGGACTAAGTTGTATTTTATTTGTACCATTGATCGACCTCAGAAAACATTAAATGCTGAATTTTAAACGTTTGTAGCCGTCCTAAAATAACGATTGTGCCAAACTATGCGGAAATCCTTATTTTTAAGTACATTAGAGCAAAAATGTGAAGCTATGTAAAGTAAATATATATTATGAAATTAAATTATTTTCTTCGCATTGTTAATTTTTGTACGTTAATTTAATAAATATTAATTTCAATAATAATGTTTTGCGAAATATATTGACTTTCATTTTAAATATCATATTATCATTGTCCATACCAAAGAGTATATAAATACTACGTAATAAGAGGCGGATCTTCCATAGATATATAGCAAGCCCGAATTTTGTATGAAGTTTGCCTTAAGTGACACATGTCACTTGATATAACATGGTAAAAAGGTATAACCCGTTTAATTTGAAAGTAAGTGTAAAGGTATTCAGATTTAAGGCAAGTATCATATGATTTAGGTGAATAAAAAACATAGCAAACTTAATCCTTTTATTTTTTTATATAAATGTTGCGTCATACTGGTCGATACCATCATTGGTAGTTCCGGTAGTGATCTATAAGAGTATAGGAGTACCTACCTAATAGGGTCTAGCATACGTTGCATGAGTTTTCGGTTGTAATAAAACTACGCACCAGTAATATTGTAGTATAAAAATTACGCAAGAAGATATCCCTCAGTTAGTTCGCCTTCTAATTTTCAATAAACAGGTATAATATTTTTAGAGATCGTGTTTTTAATGAACGAAAACTAAAACAATTCTATCTCATGTTCAATATTAATAATCTATCTTAGATAAGAGATAGTGCTATTTTAGATCAGTTGACAGCCAACCACTGTTGTTTTTTTCAATAAATAACAAAAATATTATCTTAGCAACGAAACTCTAGTAGGCCAATCTTTATCTGTAGATAATACTTAATGGCTGTTAATCCACAAAACTCAGTTGTCCGTTGATGACGCGGACTAGATGAGGTCCCGGGTTTGATTCCCTGATTGGGCTACTAAAATTGTGTTTTGTTTTTCGATTTTGTAACAACAAAGTTGGATAAGTGTTGGTAATAAGTTTTCCACTTATTACGTTTTTGGACTAAACCAAGCATCTTCGGCTAGTCGTGGGTTATTTTTCTGCCTACCTCTTTTGTGCTTTGTTCGGACTATTTAGTAAATGGTCTATGTGAAGTTTGCATAAAATCGGTCCAGCGGTTCTTCATCTCTCACATTTTTTGTAATAAAGGAATTCAATAAATGGCGGATAATTTGGTTAGTCGGTATTTTTAAGTCAAATTGAATTTTTTTTCAGATGGGGATTATGCTGTCAAATTGAACCTTTTTTCACTTGTTGTTTTTTTAGGTTAATTTGCCCTTTTCTGGGGCCGGCTAAGGAAAGGCCGTGCTGCCACGTCTTCCGTATTAATTAATTCTTATACAGTCATTAGTCACATGTCTTCTGTAACAATTCATTCTTATAAAGTCATTAGTCACTATTTACAAAGTCACGTCAGGGTTTTGAGTCAAGTGGTGGTTACTTTACACAAGCTCACTTTGGGAGATTTGGCGGCAGCGAGGAAATTCACGATACACTAATTTCTTCAAGATTATTTCATTTGTGCACTTTCACTAAACAAAATTAAACTAATTCCCACCTAAATTAACTAATTTTACTCATAATTTACATTAAATTAAATAATTGTAAAAAATTACGGCCATCTTCATTCACGATGGCGCCAAAACTCTTGTTTTTTTGTTGTTTTGTTGTGTTGTGTTATGTCAGTAATGCGGTCATAGATTGGTCATATACGTAGCGAAGCACGTACCAGGTCGCTAGTATCTATATATAAATGGATTCCTATCTCGCATGGTCATCGTGCCTGAACGGATGGACCAATTTGCTAATTTCGTTGTATTAGTTAACGTCAGGAGAAGGTCTTATGAAAATAAATATCGGAAAAATTGCCGAGAAAATGGGAAAAACAATACTTTATTTTTCTTCATACAAAATGTTAGTAGCTGTTAATGTCAAGCGATATGAAGTTGCCGGGCTAGCTAGTTCAAATATATACTTAAAAAAGAAATAGCATATTTTATTCGTACCATAGACATATATATTACTTCGTAAGGACCCGGCTAAAGAACGCTTCAAGTGTCCGCAGTGCGTTGGCCCTAAAATATCGTTTTAGGGCCAACGCTCCTCAGTCGT
>NJDC01001913.1:37510-68276 GCA_002245475.1 Calephelis virginiensis | reverse complement strand
GAGGTACCTTAACCGATTTTTGGGTTTTATTTCATCAAACATAATAAAAAAAGTATCTTCACGCCCATATCCCCGAAGAGGTAGGCAGAGGCACAACCAGGGCACCCACGACTAGCCGAAGACACTAAGTCCCACGATGTGATAGGTGGCAAGCCGGGCACATTTCCAATTCCGAGCAACATTTTTTTTTAGAAAATTGGAAAAACCCAATTTCCTTTTTGTTGCCCGACCCGGGATTCAAACCCGGGACCTCATGCAGTCAAGTCCAACATCTGAACCGATAGACCATAGAGGTGATATCAAACATAATATTTTTTTTAATAACAAAAAATTGTCTATCTATTTTCAACTTGATGAATCTTGGGTGAAGATTCTCGTAGATCCATGATCTAGGCTAATATTAACAGGGGTGTAAGTTAATTTCCATTTCTTATTAAGCATCTCACTATTACTAAGAAAAAAATATGCTGGTGAAGTAACATGGGCGACAGCTAATAATAATTAAGTGAAGTAAAGCTGCAGAAAACCTGCTCCAATTATCTCACCACGTCGCGATCTGATAATTCCCTAGCTAATGATTCCGAGGTGGTCCTACATACATTTTGTATCTTCGAATGATAGCTAATGATCCCGAGGTGGTCCTACATACATTTTATATCTTCGAATGATAGCTAATGATCCGAGGTGGTCCTACATACATTTTATAATGATCCCAGTAATAGTTTTTGACTAACACTCGTATTTAATCACGCATAAATCACAATGTTACATCATCGTCGATTAGCGCAAAGAATTATCAAGATAGGTTTCATTTTTAGCCGAGGAATTGTGTAACAAACATCCATCGTTATATCGTTGGTCGAGTGGCTAGCGTACACGCCTAATTACATCGACCAACCGCAAGGCTCGGGTTCGATTCTCGACGGGGGCAGGCATTTGTGTGATGAACATTTAGATGTCTGCACTTCCGAGTCTGGGTTTTTATTAAATCTATTCTGGTATCTATTTAAGTGTTTTTATGTAATTGCATCGTTAACTAACACCCATGACAGACAAATCATATAGGTATATGTCTATATAATTTGCTTTCTTTGGGGTTAGATTCAATTTCGGTAACGTGTCCAGGTATATTTATTTATATATGACAAACCTAACACTTCGGCCACAAGACAGCGACACTGCTAATATAATAAAATAATGTCTATTGTATCTTAATGTCACGGTTATCTCTTACTATTAGGAGATCTGTGTATTTGTTTACTACCTATTAACATAAAAACATGCTCGAATTATTAATAAACTCCTCTATTTTAAAGTCGGTGAAAAATAAAAGGTATTGTTCCTTCCTAGTTCCTACCGCAAACTCAAGCAAAAATATCAAATCATTCCGTAATTATGGCTCTGCCACATTAATAAGAATCCTTTACACGTGGAAGGATTTACCTTCAATTAATTTTATTTGTAAGGAAAATATTTTCTTCCGCGTTCTATTTAAAGGTATCAAAACAAAATTGTTTTCTGTTTTGAAAGAGATTACATTCACTGTTTAACGGTACTGGCGTTTGTAGGTGATGATATTATATCCTTATTAATGTTATACATACGAAATTGTGTATATTTTTGAAGTGAAAACATCTTTAGCGGCGTTGCGCACTTTTTTGGAATGGGTAAAAATTTCTAAACTCGCGTCAGGATACGTGACCTGATCGAAAATTCATAAGACGGCGCAGTGCGCTTGCGCGAATGTTCGTGTTGTCATGTTTGTGTACGATAGCGCAAAAAATGAATATTGTATTCTACCACATGAATGATCAATTAAAGCAATTCGTGCAAAATTATTCCCTTACCATTCCTAAATATCAAAAACGCACAACGTTAATCTTCAACTTTTCACTTCTGCCGGCACTCCTGGAGTGCAATCCGTCGTTTTTTTTTTACTTCAAAACGGTTGAACAGGTATAGTTTAACTTTAGTGTTGAAATTTACCTCAGAGAAGATTTCCTAACTGGTTACTAGACTAACAGCGTTAACTGAAAATAATGTCGCATTACCAGCAGCAGGCTGGGTAAAGCCCTTTTACTCTTGCAACCGGCACACGACAATGGTAAAACAGAAAAAGTAACAGGAAAAATACTACATATAAGATGAAATACGCTTAAAGTACAAAAATTTATTTTGTACCTTTATATAATAATGGAAGGCAAACAAGCAGACAGATTTCCTGATGGTAAGAAATTCACGCCGCCTAGAGACACCAAAGGTGGTGATGGTAGTTGCCAATCTTAGGCCGGGATGATAGGCCTCGAGCAAAAGTAAGTTTACCGGCTACCTTACTCTCCGAATCTGAACACGTAAACGGTAAGCATTGGATGTTATGACGGCAGGAATAGGTAAGGCCGTGGTACCAATCCGGGCGAGTCGCTGCTAAACTCTACCACCTAGTCAGGACGTAGGACGTCACGGTGTTAGTGACGGTGAGCCTATGCTCGCCTTTTACGAGCTGCCTGGCAGGAAGGCAAGTGGTCTATTCTGCGAAAGAGCCCGGACCAACACGGGGGATAAATGATAAATGGGTTATTAAAATAATACTACAAAAACATTTAGGTATGGTTTTAGCTCTAATTACACTTCGTTTACATTGCATTAGGCATTAGAATTCTAAAACATAAACTAATTGTAACTGAAGTTTATTGTTAACTGAATTCGAGTGATCGCAGAATTTAACTGTGTTTAAAAAAAAAGTATCTTCACGCCCATATCCCCGAAGATGTAGGCAGAGGTACAACCAAGTCACCCACGACTAGCCGAAGGCATTAAGTCCCACAATGTGATAGGTGGCAAGCCTATCGCCAAACGGGCACTTTTCCAATCCCGACCAACATTTTTTTTTAAATTAGAAAATTGAAAAAATCCAATTTTCTTTATGTTGGCCGACCCGGATTCGAACCCAGGACCTCATGCAGTCAAGTCCAACACCCGGACCGCTAGACCACAGAGGCGATTAAATTACTAAATAACTGGAGAACTGTGTTTAAATTACTAAATAATTATTGATATGGAATTACTTTTGTATGAAGAAAGCCTCTGGGTCTCTGTGGTCTGCTGCTTCGGTGTTAATATTGACTATGAGATCCCAGATGCGATTCGAGAGCTGGGGTACTCAAAAATGTCTTTTTCTAATTTTATTTTCCTACTAAAATAGTGTTAGATATGTGTCCGGTTGGCCACTAAACATATTGTGGGACTTAGTGACTCGTGGGTCTGGTCTTACCTCTCGCTAGACTCTTCTGGAATACGGGCGTGAAGATACCTGTTATTTAATTAATCAATGATTTAATTAAAATTTAACTGCTGTCTTGATTTAAGAATAACACATTAACTTAATTAACAAAACACTTAAATTAAATTAAATTAACTTCGACGGAAAAATATGGGTACTATATGTTTGGCGTGTCTGTCGGTCTGTGACATTATAGCTTTTGAGCGGATGGACCTATTTCGATGCGTATTTTTTGTAAGAAAGCTGACGTGATCTAAATCATTATGAGCTACACTAAATGTAGGTTTTGGTTGGGTTATTTTGGAGTTTTTGTTCTTAACTTGACGAATTCAAGAAGGTTCCTAACTATATTGCATGGAGGTTTTCTCAGAGGGTTATTAAAATTTGTTTAGTTTTAGTGCTTTTGAGTACATTTGAAACAGGTATTTGGTTATTCAATAACATATTTTTATCGGAATAAATAAAGTTAATGTTTTAATAATTTATTTGATTTTTTAGAATACAAGCGAATATAAAACATTTTTCAAATAAGTTCATTAATATCTAGAGATGAAAGCTTTATATTATATTATCTGCAAAAGTATGAAAGAATTTTATAGTTTATATAAATGTTATCGAAGTTTTGTTTACCACCTCTTTTGAAAAAAACACGCTATTTACACATAACACAAAATTTAAAAAGGGCTTATGTTAGTAAATCATATTCGGTCTACAATTACAATATTGAAATACGAGGCGGTTTTGAAATAACGTACGTGCCGCGGCCGCCCGGTCAGAGATCCTTTATTATTTCCCGATTTATTAGTTACCCCGAATCCCTCTAATTCCTACAGGAGCGGTATATACGAGTTTTATTTCTAAAACGATTTTAGATAGGGGTCGGTTTTGACTTTGGTTCAAGTTACAAGCTGTGGCGGATTAAGATAGAGATATAGAAGAGAGCAATATTTTTTTTCGATTTAATTTCGATTGTAGATGAAAAATGTTAATAAATACTATTTAAAAAAATTGAGATTGGTAAGTTATTTAGGTGATTGAGTTGAGATGAAGTAGGTACTACGTCATATTTAATTAAAATGGAAAAATGACGATGGTATTAAAAAGCATCTTGATTTGAATAAACATATTATCTGCTAAACATATATATATATATATATATGTTTTTATTATTAAAAATGGACGGGATGAGTTCAAGTTTTATTGATATGAAATAGTTTTATTGATATAAAGTTATTATTCTCGTTTGAATGTATGGCTAAAACTATTAACTGATTATTATTAAAAATAATTTACATTAAGTCAAGAGCAGTTTTTATTCTGGTCCTGGTCCCGTGAAAGCGCTATTTTATCTTCGAAATTGTTTGCTCATCGCTTATTTATAATGAAAACAACTATTTTATTAGAGTTAAGCTATTATTTCGTAATCCATCATATTGTGGACTCATTATTACTTGATCATGTCGTATTAATTTTTTTTCTAATTTTGTATCTAGACATTTTTTTGGTGTTGGTTTTAATTTTACGTACCATTCACTGTTAATTGCACTTCTAGACTTAGTAGTTCGGCATCGCGATCTAATAATCCCATAGGCCACTGATGGTAAGCTAGTATTTTATTATGTGAAAGACTGCTGTGCAGCTGCTCATCTGGGTTAATACTCTGTGTCATAAAATAGCGACTTATGTGTAATATTCAAATTTCTATATCTGACAGCTCTTTTTATAACAAATAATTGCAACTGAATAATTTGATTTTATCATGTTTTTATCAAATTACTGCTGGTAGTTTCAATGACATAGTGAGGTACTGACTTGAAGTTTCTATTACTAGCGATCTACATCTAAAACAGATTTTAACATAGCAGGATATGAATCATTATATTAATAGGGTTAGAAAAAACTAACGATATAACAATTGTTTTTTTCAGTAGTGAAGCATACAAAAAAGAAAAGAGATTAGTTAGCTTTTGTACACTTGGACATTATTTGCATATCCGACATAAGCCTATACCTTGTACCACAGTATACTCGGCCTAGTATGTTGAGGTGGATGTCGCCCCGAGGCCTCGTTACAAACGCCAATAATGTTTTTTTCAGGATTCTGTTACATACGAGCGCTTGTAAAAGAATTATGGGGTGGAAGGCACTTGATCTAGTGGCGAATTTGCATAAAACAAAACTTTTATATGTAATCTTCCTTTAGCCCCTATTAAAAAACTGTAGCCTCTTTTCCTTAACTACTATATTTTATATTTTTTTATCTAGTCTCATGGGATTCTTAAAATGTATTGGAAGTTTGGAATTCAGTAATTACCTTATTTTTATACTCTGTTGACTGGCAGATATTACATAGTAAACAATCAAGTTATTGTTTATTACGTAATGCGTATTAGTAATTATTAACAAACAAGTATTGGGGTTTTTCCATAACTCAGGCGGTCTTGCTATTCGTGAGCGGTGAACATCCTTTATCATTTAGTGGATTAGTTTGTTCTATGTAGAAGAAAATGCAAACGATTAAATGTGTCAACTGATGGTAACACCATTAGTTTACAGATGTGTTGTCACCTTTTTAGAACACATTCATTCTTCAAGGGTCCTAAGTGATATCCGTTTAAAAATACCGCCGTTTGTGTTTGGTACCACAACATTTAAGGAAATGTTAAGAGTGGTTACAGACGGTTGGCAACACGGGTTGTGAACATTATTTTGCATTCGTCTGTCCTTCAGTCTTCAGTCTTCTGTTATCAGGCTGTCATACCAAATTTAATAGTAAATGTAAGATGGAAATAAAGTTTTTTTCTAGGTTACCTTTTTTGGAAATTGTGTCGATGACCAATTTTAAATTTAAATCGTGCCGAATTTTTAAATTGTTAATCATTTATACGGGATACTCACGATATATTTTATTTTATTTGTCGATATTTTGGCCTAGTTGCTTAGACCGTGGTCAAGACGAACCTATGGAAGTAGGCCGCAACATTAACAAATAAAATATATCGTGAGTATCCAGTATATGTAAATAATTACAAACGTCTAGAATATCTTTAAATGTTAGTAGACAATCTTGCGACGACTCGATCGGATTGATACCACAGCCAGTCTGGAGAAGGTATAGGATAATCGGTAAACTTTTCCACGTAAAAGACTAAGTATCCTTGTCTTGTGTTGGCAACGCACAGTCATTTTTAGTATATATATTCGTCTGTTTGTTGATGTTCCAGCCTCCAGCCAACCTCTAAAAGTATTTCAGTTCTGAAATGCTGAACTGGTTTTGATGCGATTTTCTATGCTTTGTGATAACCAGTCTTTTAATCTTTAAGAAAGAGCAAAGCGCCCATGTATACAAAGACCCGTTCAACAGATACCTACCATTGAAAAATACGTTTGTCTGCGGTTTGATAAAAAAGTATAGATATTTAATAAAATACCAGATTTTGCCCGCAGCTCTTCCGCGGTAACTGGTGTAACGGTTGGAAAAAGAAGCCTTTATCACTCTTCAGCCAACTAACTATCTCTAGACAAAAAAGATAGGTATACCAAAACAATACGTCGTTGTAACTTAAAAAGAGAAAAAAAACATACACACACACTGTTTTATGTATATAGTAAACACAATTTAATTAAATTGCCAAAGCTATATGTTAATAGGTAGGATGTTTGGGTCCTAACTTTTCACTTTAAAGGGTTTTTTAAAGGGTGGGGAAGGGTGGTGGTCTCCCGTATAAATACACCGAATACTGAACAACGCTAATTTGATTTCACTTTATATAATATGTTTTATGTTATGTGGAAATAAGGATAAAATGTCCTTTTAAACGCGACTACAGGTTAGAATTTAAGCAGATAAAAATAAAATAAATAAATAAATATATGTTGACAAGTTACACCAATTGTATTTAGCCTTAAAGTAAGCAAATTATATGCTTGTGTAGCCTAGCCTTAAAGACTTAAATATATACCTGAATAAAATTAATAAACACCCAGACCCGGAAATGCAGATATCTGAATGTTCATCACACAAATGTCTGCCCCCTCGGGAATCGAACCCATCGGTTGTTCGTTGTAGTCAGGGATGTAATTGTAGACGAGACGAATTTCCTGGAGTCCAGGCCCTTGATAAAACCTGAAGAGAATATTGTAAATTCTTGAAATAACACTGATAATAATGATGCTTCAAAATCAGTCATGTTAAAGTCTCGGAACCCTGATAAATCAGATAATTCTAAATCTTATGATTATACGTGCCCTAGTAAAATCCACAAAACAAACCATGATGTTATTAAATCTAAACAGAACGTAGGAATGGATTCTGTAGTTCTTTGCCGAAATTTATAGATGATACGCAAGACTTTGAACTAAGAAGGAGTGATAGACTTAAGAATCTTGACCCTATTTCTTATAACGAAGACGATAATGACGATAACCTTTTATTGTGTGCTCAGTCTGTATCATGTTAATTACCCAAGTCATTAAATGATATTAAAACGCGTAAGGATAGGTTATTATGGGAAAGCGCGATTAAGGATGAGCTAGACTCTCTTAAATCTAACGATACCTATACCGTAGTA
This sequence comes from Calephelis virginiensis, assembly GCA_002245475.1. Lineage (NCBI taxonomy): Eukaryota > Metazoa > Arthropoda > Insecta > Lepidoptera > Riodinidae > Calephelis > Calephelis virginiensis. The sequence continues at coordinate 60,425 of NJDC01001913.1, read as the reverse complement.
CCGCGTTCTTATGATAAAAATATTGTAGACTGTAAGTGGATATTCACAATTAAGAATGAAGCATTTGAAAAACCTTTAAGATATAAAGTGCGACTCGTTGCTCGTGGCTTTAGTCAAGAATATCTTACTGACTATACGGAGACTTTTGCACCTGTAGCCAGGATAGCTAGTTTTAGGTTCATAATTAGCTTTGCTAATCAATTCATATTACTAGGTCATAAAGAAGATAACCTAAAGGAAGACCTTTTGTATGAAAATTCCGGAAAGTATTCCGTGCGAACAAAATTACGTTTGTAAACTTAATAAAGCGTTGTACGGACTAACGGCCAATGTTAATAATGTATCTCAATCTAATGGATTTCAAGCAATCTAGATAGCTGCGTATCCGCCGGCCTATCCCATACCTGATTGCCATATTTATCCTGTCCACAGATATGTTATTGGCAAGCGATAACATAAAAATGGATCAAAATATCATCTTGGACACTAAGTTTTGGATTAGGATTGATTATTAATATTGGCCGTAAAACAAGCAGCTAGGTGTTGATTGAAGTTTTTGAAAAATCTTTTAAAGACAAAGGTTTTCAAAATTCACCAGTTGATAGGTGGATTTATTTTCTAGACAATGGTGATATACATAAATATATTTATGTAATACTATACGTTGATGATTTAGGGATTAAGTGGGGTGATATTTTCCCCGTGTTGGTCCGGGCTCCATTGCAGAATAGACCATCTTCCTTCCTGCCAGGCAGCTCGTAAAAGGCGAGCATAGACATCTGACTAGATGGTAGAGTTTCACAGCGACTCACCCAGATTGCTACCACCGCCTTACCAAGTATCATTTTTCGAGAGAGCAAGTTGAGAAAAATGTAATAAAATTAAATAACATTCCTACAGTTCAGCAAGTGGCCGACGCATTGACGAAGCCTTTGCCTGTAAGTTCCTTACAAGAAATGCGTTCTAAAATGGCCATAGAATAGTAATGATTGTTTTGTTTAAATAATTTGATTGTTTGAGTTTTACGTTATATAATATGTACTACATTTGTTTAATTAAGTTAATTGAAATGGTCTGATTAGGTTTTTCTGGGTTTTGGATTTATTTATGTAGTTTACAAAAATTAATATAGCAACATTAATATTAAGTTAGCCGGTCAAGCGCCATCTGTCGTTCTCTTTAGTTTTACGCTGTCATAGGAATCGTCGTCAGTCGTATAGCCTTCGTTGTAACATATAGTTTGACTAATATACGATTCTTATTATTGAAAGACATTAATTGTTATATCTTGTTATATTAATTGTGTATATCGAGTATTAAACCATAATCCCTAATAGTAGCACAGCCTTACCTATTCCTGCCGCCATAATGTCAATGCTTGCCGTTGACGTGTTCCGGTTCGGAGGGTAAGGTAGCCAGTAAACTTACTTTTGCTCCAGGCCTAACATCCCGGCCTAAGGTTGGCAACGGACCTTTAACACCTGGTGTCTCTAGTTGGCGTGAGTTCTTCACCATCAGGAAATCCGTCTGCTTGTTTGCTTCCAATATAAAAAAAACACATAGACTTGTCATATACATATCTTCACGACCAGTCCCTTACGTATTAGGCAGAGAGTACCGAATGATAAATCTGACAACTTGTAACAAGAATCGCTTAGGTGGTTAAACCTACTAGACCTACTTATATTACTTATGTTCCGGTTCGGAGGGTAAGGCATACCGGCTAGTAAACTTACCTTTGCTCGAGGCCTAACATTCCGGCCTGAGGTCGGCAACGCACCATTCCCACCTTTGGTGTCTCTAGGAGGCGTGATTTTCATACCATCAGGAAATCCGCAGGCTTGTTTGCCTTCCAATTCTTTAGTTCCAATTCTTCCAAGGCTTTAATACCGATCGCACAACTAGTTCCTGTGAAAACGCAGGCGAAACTGCAGGCAAAAGCTAGTTATATAATAATTTCAAAAACATGTCATATCTTGTCAATTGGTAAAGGTTTTTTTGTAAAATCATCTGCCTACCTGCTAGATACCTTTTAAGAGTCGAGCCAAAGTTAAATAGGTCATTGCCAACAAGATCACTAGTGGTGAAGTGCTGTAATGCTCACCATTCACCTTACTATTCCTGCCACCATAATGACAGAGCCATGTTTCGGCCTGGTGGATAATTGAGTTGGAGAACTTGCACAATAAGTAACAGCTCAGACATTAGACAGCAACGCACCTACAACATTTATGGTGTCTGTAGATCACCGTTATTTCTTGCCATCAGGAGATTCGTATGCTTGTTGTAAAAATGTAGTAAGAAACAAGTAAATAGCTACACGAATTTGACTTAAAAACGTTATTAAACTTAACAGAAAAAAATTAAAGTATGTACGTAAATTTACTTAAGTAATTTTGTTCCACAAATATAAGCAAACTAACTAAATAATGTAAACATTTCACGTAATTTTGTTCCAAAAATATAAGCAAATAAACTAAATAAAGTAAACGTTTCATGATGCAATTTATTTAGAAACACTTGTACTTTCCATAATGTATTTTATTATTTTTTATTTTTATGGTTCAGCCAACCGGTTTCGCTATACAAGAATCATCAGGGCTATAACAAGCCCTGTTTGTTTCTAAATAAATTGCAACAAGAATGGAATTCCACCAAGCTCCGAGGATAAGAAGTATAGAATCTGTAAACGTTTCAGTTAGTCACATCGAATATTAAAACTTGAACGATAAACATCGAAGTCAACAACGACATTTGGCAGTCCAAAATTAGATGTCAACGAGGGTGAAAATCAAACCATAGCTAAAAAACACCTGGTCTAAGCCCTTGAAAGTCTAATTTTACAGAACGCAGCATTAGAAACCCTTTCGCAACGAATTAGTGCTCTATTTCCAAGAACAGCGTAGCCCTGTAGGGCGCGAACGCCGAGGTCGTCGGCCTAGGTACCCGAAATTCGAAAGCACTAAAAAACTCTTTCCAAAATGGCCGCGGGAGACCTGTTACCCATGTAACATTACTCTATGTCAGATGTATCAAACTTTTTTAGGGTTTGAAGTTGTGTTAATTAAAATAAATAACATAAAAATCCTTCTGCTTCTTGCAGCTTGACAATAAGTTTTTTTAAGGTAGATAGAGGGAATTATTACATTTATTATTTTATATATTATTTTGACAAAGCAGATATACCATGCGCGTGTGGATGGATGTAGGTTCCCGGGAAGACCAAAGTTGACATCCCATGATCAGATTAGATATACGAGGGTAGTGTCAAGAGTCTCTGAAACGGGCGCGTTTGTATGAAAAGGGTAATGAATATGAAGGAAGCCAGACAGGTTTGTCAGGATCGTGAGGTCGGGCACCAGATACTCTTTGACTACCCCTTAAGGGACTTGGCGTGAAGATATATATGTATGTATGTATATGTTATTTTCTCTCAACTTTAGGAAAATAAAGTATTAAGTATTGGATCATTCACTTTATTTTTATGTACTCACTTTATGTTTTTTAATTTTATAATATTAAATCGTCTCTGTGGTCTAGCGGTCCAGGTGATGAATTTGACTTCATGAGATCCTGGGTTCGATTCCTGGGTCGGACAATAGAAAGAAAATGGGGTTTTTCTAATTTCCTAATTTTAAAAAAAATGCTCTTGATTGGATGTGTGCCCGGTTGGCGATAGGCTTGCCACCTATCACATTGTGGGACTTAATATCTTCGGCTAGTCGTGGGTGCTCTGGTTGTGCCTCTGCCTACCCCTTCGGGGACATGGGTGTGAAGATACTTTATTCTCTGTTTTTATAATGTTAAATTTATAGACGCTAGCAATAATAACATAATAATATAATAAAATCTTATAAGTTATTTGTAAAGGTTAAGTTTTGCAATTAAGTTAATTTTTTTAATAGATGTTTGTGAAGTACGGAGAACATTATTAATGTAAACAATATTGACAATGACTTGTTTGAAATGTTAGATGCCCAACCTACAAATGAACATAGTTCGGTTTTGAGATATTTAATCTATAGTACATATTAAGCAAATCAGATATACTATATTTGGGTTCAAAAGGGTCAAGCGTCCCAATAACCTGTTTCATTTATTTTGTAGCTGACTTAAAAAAAGGAGAAGGTTATAGTTATGGGTATTATAGCAAGATAGAAGGTTAAGGTATGTTAATCGATTTTTTCGTCATGTGTTGACCGATTTTAATACTATTTTTTATACTATTTATTTTGATTTCCAACTAGGTACAGTTAGTTTTACGACGGTTCGTAAAGATTGATAACTATTGTTATGTCTGTTTTCACTTAAAATCGCTTTTCATTTTCTACTCTAGTACGAATAGTCAAGTTTCGAAAAAGGCCTAATCTTTAAATTTGCACCATCAGCAACTTTGATGACTTGAAACGTGTATTTTTTAAACCCTGACAGATAAAGACATGCTATGGGGTTGCCATAAGTATGGTGTGTCTGTGTGTATGTGTTTGTTTGTGGCATCATAACTTTTGAATTGATTTGTTGCGATTATTTTTGTTTGTAACGTGATCTAGCATTTTATTAGCTACATGTAGGATTAAATACGAGTAGGTTTTATTGGCGGTTATTGAATTTTATGAAATATTTACCTTAACATGGAACTTCCGTGGCATATCTAAAGTCGTGGTTTCGCTTACACCTATGAAACGTATATCAATCGATAGCAAAAATTATTAAAAAAACAACACTTCTAGAGTGATAAAAGTGATATACTTTCCGATTTATTTAGAGTCGAAAACTCAAAACATTATTCAATAGTTCAAAATGTATGATTCCGTAGACACACACACACACACACACACACACACACACACACACATACACACGCACACGCACACGCACACGCACACACACGCACACACTCAACATACGCACACACAAGTCAAATTTATAACATCCCTCTATTCCCGTCAGGGTTTGGAAAAATATATTACATATAAGCTAATATATCCCCGGGCAAGTTACACAAATTGAATCTAACACCAAAGTTAGCAAATTATATGCTTGTGTTATGGGTGCTAGTCAACGATTCTAATACATAGAAATACTTAAATAGATACCAGAATATATTTAATAATCGCCCAGACCCGGAAATGCAGACATCTAAATGTTCATAACACAAGTGCCCGCCCCCGTCGGGAATCGAACCCTAGACTCGCGGTCGGTCGATGTAGTTAGGCGTGTACGCTAGCCACTCGACCAACGAGGTGACTAGACAATAATTGGTTTCTTTAATAGTCTAAATTTTGTGAAATCTGTCAACAGTTGGCAAACCCTGCTTCACTCTACTCCTAAGAACAAGTTGCATTTCACCCGGTACTCACACAAACGCGCGATTATGCACACGTACCCAGAAACTATACTCGGTATAAGGAACATCGTACTGCTTCAAATATTATTATCACCTGCTTTAAATATTGTAGTGGGCTCTTTTTAGCCGACTTTCTACAATGGAAGAGGTATCATCGCAGCTGTATCACTTCATTATTTATATGGGATTAAAAAAACAAGCACAAGAAAGTAATACACGTCGCTCATAGACAACAAAGGTGGAAGTTATTGTAGGTATAGATGTTTTGATAATAAGATACTTAAAAGTTTAAGGAAATAAACTAATCGTTTATTTTAAATAAACTAAATTTAAATAAATTAATTTAAATAAACTAAAAAAATAAACTAATAGTTTATTTTTAGCAAAATTTAGTTTTGATCATAAACTATTGCATTTTGGTACAGCGATTTTATATTACGTCGCAACTCATATTATGTCGCAAAAGCATTTGCATACAGCCAAACAAAATTTAGAGTAGGGAAAGAGATGATGGAATCCATAGTCGGAGTCCAAAAGTCCTTTACTTATAATGTTAAAAAAGTATGAGCTAAAAAAAACAGTAGTATTGGGCCGGGTATACTCAGATGAAGAGACCATTTGCCTTTATGCCTGAAAGGTCGAGGAGAGCTATGTTTAATGGATCACTACTTATAAGAATACTGGTGCTGTGTAGCGTCTTTCGTAATACGAGTCCAGAATTCCAGAGGATAGGTTATCCGAGAGACTTGAACAGTAGGTCTAACATCCTGGCAACAAGACAGCGATGCACCTGTACCATCTATATATGTTTATAGGCCATCTTATACAGCTGTATACTTGTTCGTTATTTTAAATGAAATTTACAGATTTTGCTGGTACAAATATTTTGAAAAGTTTATTTAATATTTTGGATTATTATATATAATATTTTGAATTTTCCTGGCTTTGGAAAGTAGTTACTATGATAAATTTGAAAAAAATATTTTATTTTATAGATTACTGATCTGACGATTAATTAGAATTTTGAGGTAGATACTCTGTAATAAAATAATGTTTCTCTGTTTTTTTTTCTCTATAAGTAAATTAATATAAAATCCTTTTAAATAATAAATAATTGAAGTGTTTGTAAAGTCATTCCAAAGTTTTTTTTGTAATTGATTTATAATATCTATTTTTTTTAATTATTTAACAGATATGTATTTCATATAAATAAAGACGAATTCACAGTGACACTTCACAATATGAACTTATTTATTTATTATTTAAATGAATCAGACATTTCATGTACTAAATAAGCAATAAAAATAACTAAATAAGCACAAAGAGTGAGCACTAAACATTACTTGATTTTTATGTTAGGTGTTAATATCTTCTGTTATTTGTTAGATATTCGCAATTCTGTTTTGAAATAATTAACTAACTGTACTAATACTACTTCTCGCAGTGTTAGTTTTACGCTATGAATTACGTAAGGTATATAATACCATATAAATCTGCAACTGCAATTGTAGATTTATTAAAAACTTATATTTTAAACCAATAAACCAAAAGTAATAAAAACTGTTTAGTTTAAGACTTTTAATTCACGAAGAAAAAAGCAGTTTTTAAAAAAAGACGCGTAGTATTAAAAAATAATATAGTTTTATAGGCCGTGAGCTGTAAATCTAAAAAAAAGAAACGTAGTAATAAAAATTAACATGGCTTTGTAGGTCGTAAGCTGTAATACTAAAAAAAGGAAATGAAGTATTAAAAATTAATATAGGTTTGTAGACTGAAAGCTGTAAATATAAAAAAGAAACGTAGCATTAAATAGTATATTTACAGCTTACGGTCTATAGAGCTATACTCTATAGACCGTAAGCTGTAAATTAAAAAAAAGAAAAGTTGTAAAAAAAATAATATAGCTTTGTAGACCGTAAGCTGTAAATCTAGTGATGTGCGTGCGCCGTTAGAAACATCGAATCGCACTCAACGTTTAGTGTTGTACCGTTATTACATTAATGGAATAAATTTATTCGAATTAAATCCATTAGTATTTTACCGTTGTGGTGTTTTAGTCTGGTTTTATTATTTCGGCTGAATATCAGATAACTGCTGATAACATAGTTATGGAGCAGTAAGGTCAAATTTAAAAGATTATAAACTGAAATATTAGCGTTAACAGGAGATACTATAAATAATTTTATTGAATATAAAAAAAAATTAACAACATTTTTGATTGGCGTTGTTTAATCTATTTTACTGTACAGTATGTACAATAAGGAACTGATAGCACTCAAACATGACAACACGTAACCCTGCGCCGTTTCACGAATTTTCGTCTTCTAAATTTCAGGTCACGTGTCCTGACGCGAGTTTAGAAGTTTTTATCAAAACCAAAACAATTTTTTTTGCCGCCAAAGAAGTTTTCACTTCAAAAACATAGGTACAATCAAATTAGTAACCTTCTCCTTTTTTGGATTGGTAAATAATATAAATATATTTACAGATTAACGATATCTCGTTCGGTTGAGTACAAACTTAATTGTTTTTATCGCCATATCTATATTAGTCCGTTTCGTGATCAAGTTTGAAGAAAAGGGGTAAACACTACTACAATCGACACTATATAAGTACGAGACGGAAAGTACGGAAGTACGTAACGCGTTGTTTTATTTTATTATTTTGCTTTTTATTTTGTTTTAAGTTCTTTAAAGAACATTCCCTAAATTTTCTCAAGCTTTGTAATTAAGAAATTATAGATATAAAAACACTCAGTATAAAATAAAATGACCAAATTACTAGAAATCCGGAGTTTAGAAGAACATTTAAACTTACAGGTAATTTTACACATACATACGCTAAGCCCCCATTTTTATGAGGCAAACCAGAGACGGAGACCAAAGGTGATAATGGTGCGTTGCCAACCTGAGGCCGCGATGTTAAGCTTCGAGCGAAAGTAAGTTTACCGGCTACCTTACCCTCCGCACCGGAACAAGTCAATGGTAAGCATTCGACGTTATGGTGGCAGCAATAAGTAAGGCGGTGATACCACTCCGGGCGAGTCGCTGCGAAACTCTACCACCTAGTAGGACGTCACGGTGTTAGTGACGGTAAGCCTATGCTCGCCTTTTACGAGCTGCCTGGCAGGAAGGCAGATGGTCTATTCTGCAAAGTAGCCCGGATCAACACGGGAAACTTGCAGATACGGCAGAGAATATCGAGTACCAAGTGAAGGAAATTCTCAGAGTCGGCTGGTTTAACATAAAAAACGATCTGTTTGTTTACTTTTCCATAAAAATCTTAACTGGCCAGTTTCATATTCTTTGACTTCAAATTTCTTACATTTTAATGTCTTCATTACACATTCCTTCTTGTCTTCGGAATCGGATGCAGAAGACTTTTAGTATGCCATTTCGTTCAGAAATGAAGTTTTTCTGATATGTTTTTATTTGTGTCATGGCGACTTTGTTCAGTATTAAATTACTTGAAGATAACTCTACACTTGACCGATTTTAATGAAGAGTAATTTAAATTTTTAATAAATATCACGATTGAAAACTGACTCAAAATTTGTTAAATAATTTCTCATAACGCGTGATACAACAGAAATGTGGATAAACTGTTCATATCGAAAAAGAAAGTCATGTGGAAAGATTGACAGTTGAAAGATTGACAAAGCAGAAATATAATGCGAATGTGGATGGATGTAGGTACCCGAGGAGATCAAGGTTGACATTCCTCGATCAGATCACTGATATTATCCGAGGGTGGTATCAAGAGTCTACTAAACCGGCGTGTTTGTATGTAAAGGGTAATGAATGTGAAGGAGGCTAGACAGTTTTGTCAGGATCGTGCGGTCTGGCATTCGATACTCTCTGACTACCCCGTAAGGGACTAGGCGTGAAGATATGTATGTATGTACGTAAAAAGAAAGTAGAATTAAAAAAGTTTAATAGCCGAAAATTCCAGTAATTTATGGAAATATTTTTTTTTATAGTATCGTCAATGTTTAGAAGTTTTATCAAGATCTGTGTCGCTAAAAGCCAGATATTCGTAGTTGTCGCCATAGGAAACGCTGGCTAAAATTCAAGGAGACCAAAAAGCATACGAAACCGAGAAAGAAGAGTCGAACCGTAGACGCTCGTCAGTCCAAAAAAAAAATAAACATTCTTCGAATTTATATTTTACTAAATACTGTTTAAAGTCGGGTTCAATAATTTCAAATTAAAAAAAAATAAGTATCTCTAAACACAAAACACATTTTTATAATGACTAAGATAATAGACTTGCAGCATATAAGACTGTGATTTGATTTTTCTGCTGCCTTAGCCATTGCCATTATTGTATCCCTATTTGAAAGGAGTCGGTTTAGAAATAAACGATTTATGAAGAACCGAACGTAAGACATAATATTTGTGATGATCAGGTCTGACTATACTGTAAGAAAGCTAACGCCTAAAAGAGGAAGGTCCAATTATAACCAGACAACGAATATGTCCACACAATATATTTTTAATTAGTGAGTCAATATTTTTTATATTTTAATTGCCACCTATGGAGATAAACCGGTGGGGAAGTTAATGGGTAATATATAATTATATCTACCAATTTTTCTACGCACTTTTGGGCACACACACTATGAAACGTATCCGTGCATTGAAACCAACACAAGTGCACAACCAATAAATAGATTGAACTAAACGGTGAAATTTAAAAAAGGAATAAAACCAGCGAATCGCATTGCCGCACACTTGGACACTAATGCAACCAATCATTAGCCGAATTGATAGAAATTAAACCTTATATGTATGAAATTAAGACTGAAATTAAATAGCTAAAAATGATTGTAGAACTAGCATGTTAACACGTAATGCATGCGTGGGAATGACGGCCAAGCACACAAATACTGATTTTTGATTATAGAAACACCAAATTTTTATATATGTGTGCGTGAATTTTTATTTGAGTGTTGTAGTTGAATGCATTCTTTTTGCGCTTGTATTGTGAAATACTTTTAAGTGTGTTGCGTATGATTTATTTGTGTGTGTAATTTTGTCGTTCTCATGATGGATTCGCGTGTTTGTATTGGTGTTTTTTTTATCTTTTTGCGAGGAGGCACACAGAGGGAGTTAAAAAATAATTTTAACTGGCACACTGCAACGCGTGTTTAATTTTTGAGCTCTCTGTTCTGGGCGAAATGGAACGTCATTACTTTTTTAAATTACGAATGTCGTTGGTTTTAAATTTACTTTATTTTTAATTCTTCATCACATTGTGTATTATATTATTCATGATAATGTCACTTTTAGTTTTGTTATTATTGTGAAGAAATATTATTGTGAAATTATTTTACAAATTATTATTAACTTGAATGTTTTCGGTGATTTTTTTTCAGTGAGAAATATAAAGAGAGAGACTAAAATGACTTTAATAAATGACTTTTAGTTTAGTATAAAGAAATCGTATGTTTTATGAATTAGTATTTTGTTTATTTTATATGTATTTTAATCGTCGAATCAAACACGACAATGACAAGCACCAATGTCAACGATAGGATAGGAGTTGTTGCGACTCTATCACCATGTCTGATGGGGCCATTAGTGAAATAATTTAGTTTTAGGTTTAATTTATAGATACCACGTCCTAAACTTTCCACAATATATTTTAATTATTCTTTAGCCAACCGATTTTACTACTTATTAATCATCTGGTCGTTTAAAGCAATAATTACAAAATTACAGATTATAAGGTTTAAATCGCCCTGATGTTGCTTATGGAGCTAAAATGGTTGGCTGAAAGCACAAATATATTGTGCAAAGTACAAGTGCTATTTACAAACTTTGCCTAAAATAATATTTATCCAGACACAGAAGGTGAGAAGTGTAGAATCTGGATTATATTACTAGAGAGTAAATATATTTTTTATGATATTGGAAGGCAAATAAGCAGTCGGATTTCCTGATGGTAAGAATTTAACGTGGTCTAGAGACACCAAAGGCGGTAATGGCGCGTTGCCAAACTGAAGCTGGGATGTTAGGCCGCGAGCAAAAATAAGATTACCGGTTACTTTACCCTCCGAACCGGAATACGTCAATGGCTAGCAGTGATGTTACGGCGGCAGGAATAGGTAAGACGGTGGTACCAATCCGGGCGAGTGGCTGCGAAACTCGACCACCTAGTAGGATGTCACGATGTTAGTGTCAGTAAGCATAGGCTCATCTTTTACGAGCTGCCTGGCACAGGAAGGCAGAAGGATTCTTGAAAGGAGCCCGGACCAACACGGGGTGTTGAATGATATGAATTGCAAATATATAAATATGAATCCTCTCTTTTTTGAAACCCACTAATTAGAGCCATAAGAAGTTTATTAAATTTATTCTGGCATCTATTTAAATATTTCTATGTATTAGTATCGTTGAATAACACCCATCACGCAAGCATATAATTTGCTTTCTCTGGGGTTAGAAAGGTAAAAAAAAGAAGTATAATATCCTTATGAACAAGTATTATTATCATTGGTATGTAGTCGCTTGGTGGTAGAGTTCTTCTAAGAAAGGAGGGTGAAGTAGAAGTAAAAGTTTAATCATTTCAGAAAATCAACTTTTCAAAAAGATACGTTACAATTATGTTTTCGTTGTAATTTGTAATTATTTTTCTAAAATCAAGGTGTCAAGTACCAATAAAAGTAAAAAAAAAGCAGACAGTATTTGTAATAATTACAATTGATAATACATTTGTAATAAATGTGTCTGGACAAGATGCATTATTAATACTTGGATACAAACGGGAGTTAGAAAGGTAAGTAAACTGTATGTTTGTATGTCATGTGTGATAATGTTTGTACATTTGATATAATATATCACTGCATAGTATTAAATTTTGATACGATTTTTTTAAATAGATAAAGTGATTGAAGAGGAAGGTTTATATGTATATTTAATAACCGTGCGAAGCCGGGGCAAGGCGCTAGCAAGTTATAAACAATCAAACGTTTATGCAATAATAAAAGTATTTTTTATCCATGTTTGAGGTTTTGAGGGTATTTTGTAATTTTTTCAAGTATGTATTTCATAGTCAACAAATCATGTATGTACACCTAGTCTACGTTTGATATTGTATAGTAAAGATATTATTTATTTATTATTACATTTACATTTCATGAACATAATATTATTAGCAGTTATTTTCAAAGTGTCGTATATTAAAAAAGAAAATTAAACTTCATTTTGAATGGGCTTCAAACATGATTTTAATTTTAATAACCTATATTCTTTAAACAGTGACATCCCGACCAAAATGTTTATCGATTTGTCACTAAATTTGGACGGAAAGCTACTCGTACTAGGCTAATCTTAAATGGCAATAGTTCAATTTTAAACAAAGCTATATTTTTCACAAAATCGTTATGGTAGGAGGATAGTTTAACGGCATGCAAGCGAAGGCTAGTTTATTTTTAGGCGAGCATAGGGTTACCGTCACTAGCACCGTGATATTTAAGTAGGTGGTAGAGTTTGGCAGCGACTCACCCGGTTTGGTACCACCGCCTTACCTATTCCTGCCGCCATAATGTTAGTGCTTACCATTGACGTGTTCCGATTCGGAGGATACAGTAGTCGGTAGACTTATTTTTCGTTACTCTAGGCCTAACATCACTGCTTTAGGTGTATCTAGGCGGCGTGAATTTCTTACCATCAGGAAATGCGTCTGCTTGTTTGACTTCCAATGTCATAACAAAAGTCAAACATTAAAAAAAAGTCATCAACTGTGGTAAAACTAACAACAAAACCTACTGTGTAATGGCACTTAGGAGTTTATGACGAATTAATTAATAACAGAATGAATGAATGAATGAATTATATATTATTATGCACCAAAGTTTCAAAGTTCGCCTCTGTGGTCTAGCGGTCATGATGTTGGACTTGACTGCGTGAGGTCGGGCACTCGATACTCTCTGACTATTACGTAAGGGACTTGGCGTGAAGATATGTATGTATGTATGTATATGTTATTTTCGATCAACTTTAGGAAAACAAAGTGTTAAGTATTGGATCACTCACTTTATTTTTATGTACTCACTTTATGTTTTTTAATTTTATAATATTAAATCGTCTCTGTGGTCTAGCGGTCCAGGTGATGAACTTGACTTCATGAGACCCCGGGTTCGAATCCCGGGTCGGTCAACACAAAGAAAATTGATTTTTTCCAATTTTCCAATAAAAAAAATTTTGGTCGGGATTGGAAATGTGCCAGTTGGCGATAGGCTTGCCACCTATCACATTGTGGGACTTAGTATCTTTGGCTAGTCGCGGGTGCCCTGGTTGTGCCTTTGCCTACCTCTTGAATGGGCATGGGAATGAAATGGGCGTGAAGATACTTACTTACTTATACTTACCAAAGTTTACAAAAAATAAGCACTCTTTTACATATCACATTAAACTTAAAGTACACAAAGGCGGTCTTATCAATACGAAGCGATCTCAGCTAGACAACCTTCCGGTGAAAGAGACAATTTGTATTTTAAAAAAACTCGGGTACTAAGGTTCATAAAACAAATATATCTAAACTAATGCTATCGTAATATGTACATTGCCTGGCACGTAAAAGAGAGATTATTATAATTATAAATTTTGGATCGGAACAGAAGGAGATTATCCGCCAATCTTAGTTCTCTTACTCACTTCGCAAAAAGTAAAATCTTTTTTTTAAGTCACAGGCGTATATGGATCGAATGAAATAGAATACAGAAGTGAAGACTTAAGAGATTATGATCTAACGAGCATCTTTTTTTTATCCTTTCTACCTCACCTAATATTAGCTTGTAGTTTTGCAAAGACTAACACTGATTTTTACCAACGCCTCTCTTATTAATTATTATTAAAAGTATCTTCACGCCCATATCCCCGAAGAGGTAGGCAGAGGCACAACCAGGGCACCCGCGACTAGCCGAAGACACTAAGTCCCACAATGTCATAGGTGGCAAGCCCATCGCCAACCGGGCACATATCCAATCCCGAGCAACTTTTTTTTATTAGAAAATTGGAAAAACACTATTTTCTTTTTGTTGCCCGACCCGGAAATCGAACCCGGGACCTCGTGCAGTCAAGTCCAACACCTGAACCGCTAGACCACAGAGGCGATTATTAATTATTATTATTCTTATTAAACACTATTATAACACCATAAATCGCCATTATCGTATTCTAGTGCAAAGGGTAGCGCAGCCAATAAAATTGCTTTTTAAGAGGCTTAGCATCCCAACCTCAGATAGGCAAGGTTATTGTTTTTGGACTGTTTGTAGAGGGCAGTGTTGTTACTTGTCCCGTGTCCGGTTAAGGATGCACCGGAGTTTTTGGCGCCATCGAGAGAAAAGAAGGTCGAAGTTTTTTCATATTATTGAATTTCATTTTGATATTGGGTGTAATTAGTCAATTTTGGTGGCATTTTGTGAAAGTGCACAAATGAAATAATCTTGAAGAAATTAGCGTATCGTGTATTTCCTCATTGCCGCCAAATCTCATTACATAAGCTTGAGTTATGAAGCCACTGCTTTACCCAAGAGCCTGACATGACTTACAGACGACTTAAGGCTGATGACTAATTATAATTGATTAAAATTGATATAAAATTTGATGCAAATTTCTACTTGACTAATGGCAAAATACTAACGTGAAGGCCAAAACGTAAAAAAGAAAAAAAGATGCACCGCCTTTCTTATTCCTGTCGCAATAACGACTATCATGTTTCGATCACATACAACATGGTTTCCATGGGCTATGGTTATCTCTTACCACCAGAAAAACTGTGTGCTTGTTTGCTATTATCCTATTAATATTATAAATGCGAAAGTTTGTAAGTATGTATGTATGGATGTTTGTTACTCTTTCACGCTCGAATGGCTGAACGGATTTGTCTGAAATTTGGAAGATAGATAGATTGTGACCTGGATTAACATATAGGCTATTTTTAATCCCGATCGCACACCGGGTTTCAGTGAAAACGCGGGCGAAGCCGCAAATAGCAGCTAGTACATACATAAAAAGTGGAAGTTGCGTCGTGTATTAAAAAAATGGATGACGTAAATGTATGAAATGAACTTACAGTAACATTCAGGAATGTCAATGAACATTCAATCTATCTTAACTGACTATGTTAACTATGTTTGGAAAATATCGATTTAATGAATGATTAAAAGATAATTAAGTCTCCGAGTTCGGCCGTTAACCACCTTTTTTCATATTTACCAAATATATCTACTTAAATTGTGTAGTCATTTTGAGTAGTTTCACATATTGAAATACAAGTATTTACATCTTCTTCTATTCGCTAAAACTCGAGAACGGCTGAACCGATTTGGCTAATTTTGGTTTTGAATTATAAGTCCAGGGAAGGTTTAAAAGATAGGAAAATGGGAAAAACTGCGAGGAAACTAGGAAAACAAAATTGTTATTTTTCCCATACAAATTGAACGGATAAAACGAAGTTCAGCGGGACATAATGTTTTGAGTCAAAATAATAATAAACTAGTAAATTATTAACACTTATTAGTTAATTAATTAAATTATTAAATAATCCGATCCAGTGAACTTCGTTTGGCACTTGATACTATCTGCCCACTGTGCAGGGGGACTTGCCGTGAAGATATTATGTATGCATGTGTAAAATAGCTTGTACTTTTTAATGTTTATCTACACCTCAGATTACAAGTTATTTGTCCACTTTATGCAGAGTGCTGTTTATTATTATTATTTTGTTAAATACACGCTTTAAAACAAAAAGAATATAAAATCGGACCAAGCAATAAGAAATGATAGGCGAATTAACATTTTGACTTTAACCCCTCTCCCACATGAACCGCTTTAGTAAGCGGGATAAAAATTGTCCTATAACCTTCCTCCGAACATAAACCAGTCAAATTTGGTTACGATCGGTTCAGCAGATTGATCACGATACAAACAGACAAAAGTTCTAAAACAGCTTATTCATTCCCCTATGGAGGAAGCAGATCACTTAAGCTTGCTTTGCTGAAATTTTAATAGAAACTTTGCTTACGTTTTGAAGATATTCCAAAAAAAGAGATATCTAACTCTCAGTTAGATGACATCTCAGATTTTTGAAAGTCTAAAACTGTGTTTTGGAATTGTATTTGTTTGTGTTGTTACTGAATCAGAAAAATCTACTAAACTAATTTGAACTTGCTTTTACAAAAAAAAAGGACACAGTTAGAATCTAAGTCATGTATTATCGAAATCAGTCAAGTAGCTTAGGGGCAACTTAGGTCTTTAAGGGCCACTTGCATGTTGCTGTATTAAGTATTTAACACTAAGTTAGCTCCTAACTAGGGTTAAAACACCTTTGCCAGTTTAATTCAATATTAAATGTAACCCGGGAATGTGCAAGTAGCCCTAATTGTACTACTATTTTTTTTCTGATAGAGATAGATTATCTTTAATTGTACTTAAATCAACCAAATTAATTGGACAAGTGAAGTAGCGAGAATATTTTATATATTTTAAGAATAAGTGGATGTGTCTGCTGATATTAAGAATGAGGTATTTTTTGGTGTGTCTGACGAAAGATATTGACGGTCTGTTGTCAATCTAGGATTAAACCTTTTTCGGCAGTTTATCGGATACCTTATCCTGCTCTCCCAATATGAACCGATGACGACTGGTTATCTGAGCCAAAAAGATTTGTGAAGAAGCTCGTAGAAACGTGTTTTTTAAACTCCAGCAAAAAGAAGAGGCTATCAATTCCATTGTATGATTTTTGTATGTTTATAACGCGATTACTCGGCCAATAACATACCGATTTTGAACCTTTGTTTTGGAAAGGTGGGGCATGTTTCTGAATCCTATTCCTAAGCATCATTTAAAAATTACTAGTCGAAAAATGATAAAATTTATGTAGGAACATCTAGGAATCATTAGCAATCTTTCGAAAAAATAATTATCGAATTGCGACGAGATCCTATTAATATTATAAATGCGAAAGTTTGTAAGTATGGATGCATGGATGTTTGTTACTCTTTCACGCTCGCATGGCTGAACGGATTTGTCTGAAATTTGGAAGACAGATAGATTGTGACCTGGATTAACATATAGGCTATTTTTAATCCCGATCGCACACCGTGTTTCTGTGAAAACGCGGGCGAAGCCGCAGGTAGCAGCTAGTAATGAAATAATTGGAGTCGTTTTCTTGCAGTGCGCTTAAATTCTTTAACTGACAACACTAATGGATCAATATAATATACCCGAGTCTCCGAAACCGGCGTGTTTCTATGAAAAGGGTAATGAATGTAAAGGAAGCCAGACAAGTTTGTCAGGATCGTAAGGTCTGGCACTCAATAGTCTCTGCCTACCCCGAAAGGGATTTGGCGTGAAGATTTGTATGTGTATGTATAATCTAGCAAACAAAATCGTTAGATCACACCACTAGCGAATGTTGTATGTGTGTGTACGACCTTAAGAATCTAAGCAATAGTTTCATGTATTCCTTCTATAATCCTACTCACACATGTCCGGTTCCATAGGGCGAGATCCTGTACAGTTGGCAAAATAGAAAAGCGATTACAGATAGACATTTTTTTTTGTTATTGAATGTGTTAGTGATTGATTTGTTAACTTTTTAAATGGAGATCATTGTTCTCAACGACCTGCCGAAAGACTCTTATTGATAATTCTATAGCATCATACAAAATTTTATAATACCTTTACAGTACAAGCTACAAAACTTTGTAACACTCTCCCAGTAGCAATAAGAGAGACAGAAAGCAGAAATGTATTAAAAAAATGGTTAAGGTAACCGTAAGGTGCTGATAGACTTGAGCATTCACTTGTAATGAGCATTTGTGCGAATGTTACATCACAGAAAAATAGCGAGAGCATTTTAGCGAGCATTCTATCGAGCGTTCTGGCGAGCATTCTGGCGAGCATTGCTTCGAGCTTTTTGCCGAGCCATCGTTCCACGCCCCAATGCTCTGAGACATCCCTCCCCGCACCCCTGTTGCTCTGTTTATTTTTTTCGCGTAACGAGAATCACCAATGAATAGAAGTTGACCGACCGCCGTCAATTCTAACATCATCGTAAAGAATATTTTAGGGTGCATCGACTAGAGCGTTCACTAGAATGCTCATGATTCATAGCAATGTTTGGCTCTATGCTTGGCTTGGCTCGTTGTTCAGTTCGACAAACAAAAAAACGGCGAATGCTCGATGTTACAAGTAAATGCTCAAGTCTTTCAGCACCCTTAAGTTATCGCAGTCGTAACTTGAGCATCGGGGAATGTTTTCTCTGTCGGGATCTAGATTGTGGTATATGTTTACCTTAATGTATATTGTTTGATGTATATTCACTAACTTAGGTTTATTTAATAATTAGATTATATACTTAGTTGTTTGTTATTTTATATGTTAATATATTACATTCCTTTTTTAATGTTGTACTTTTTCCTTATTTTTATATTTCTTTTTTTCTGAGTTGTTTGGGAGCAATCGCTTAAAAGCGATACAACCGCCATTTGTATAATCTACTTAGTATTGTAATAGTTGTAATATTTTTAGTATGTTTTTGTTGTGGATGGAGTTTTCGGTAGCAATGATAAAACTAGGTTTTAATTTCAAACGACTATATTTTCTTAATGGAAATATTTGAGAAATGACGAACTGTTGTGTACAAGAAAACAATTTTTCATCTTATGGGTAAAAATGAAAAACCCCAAGTCACGATTTTAGAAATAAGACACTACATATATTTTTTGTTAGACAAATATTTTTGATCCTTCTCAGAATGTATAACTAATTCTCATTAAATATTATAATAGAAGTTATTACAGTTAGAGTTTGCCGTTTCTTCTCCTGACTGGCTAGGTTTGGAAACGGTGGTAGTTTACGGTATAGGGTTAAATTTATTTACATTTTAAAATTGTTTGTAATTTGTAATTCAAATTATAATAAATATAAAACTATTTTTTTGTATGAACATTAAAGTATTGTATATTTAATAGCTTAAATAATTACTTTTATAAATATCAAAATATTTGTAAACCACAATGTTGTAGAATATGTTGGAAAGCTTAAATAATTTTGTAACAACTTCAACACGCATATTCCGCCAATAAATATATTATTTTTCTTTTTTTTTCTTTTGTGCTTAGAAAGTTACACTTGTGTTGTATTGTATTTGTAACATTTTTCGTTAACTTTAGCCACATTAGGTGACTTAAATATTTCATTGATTCACGATATAAAACAATACGATTTAATGTAATTGAAATACTATCCTCCTATCCTAGTATTCCTCGTAAATTATTATGTATTTGAATAAGCGGATAAACTTTTTGTATTAGAACTTTGCATTTTAGTAACTTTGCATCACTTTAGTCAATGAGTACAAGCTAACCCTATTGACGGTTGTTATTCGGGAGGTGCAAAGTTCTAGTTACTTTTTTATTTCCTGCATAGTGGTTGGTTATAGCCAAAACTTTCATTTATATCTAGATTAAATGTTTCTTTCTGATTGATAACCTTTAAACAAGCATAAAAAACATGCGTACCATCAAAGAAGTTTAAGATAAAAAAAATGAATTGTCTAACACCTTTAAAAGGCTGAAAAATAAGATTCAAATTAAAAAGAAAGTCCAAGCCTTCCACTCGTTAAATTTACGTCAATTTCTTATTCTAACATACATACATACATACATATATATATATCTTCACACCCTGTCCCTTATGGTGTAGGGACACAGCAACGAGTGCCAAGTGTCACAATTCTTTCGAACTGCCTAGTTTAATCAATTAATCTGCCATTCTTGTCAATTTACCAAACCTCCTATAGACCTATAGACATTATAGTGGCATCATGTCTTATGGCCGATGTTGGCCAATGTGTTAGGCCGATTGTGCAAAAAAAAAAGAAAAAAAATGCATTAGGATTAAAATCATTCCTAGTCTAAGTCCCAAGCAAAAAATATTCAAAGTATTTGCTAACCGTACTTTTCTGTAGTGTGTGTGCTAGACGTCGCCTAGACGCACTGACCCACTGCCCGACAACCTTGCTTTTCTTATGTTGTCACTCCATCTCCCTCCCTCCTACCGCCTAGTGTAGCCCTCCCTATCGTGTATGCACCTATTGAAGTAAGACGGCTGTGACCAAGGCCACTAGTTCCTATGGGACTTGAAACTTGTTTATAAAGGATAGGGATAGATCGACATTATCCGACAGATATTTACTATTACCATATGTAGTTTAATTAGATAATGCTGCAATTTTGATACGTTTTTCTTTATACTGTAGGTTGTGTAATGATATTAAATTTTCATAATCATGATAAAGCTTAATATTTTATAAGACTATGTTAATCTATTCACTGTTTAACTAAGAAACGACTTGCACAACAACCAAAAGAAAATTTGTGTGTACTTAAAAAATGTTTGAAAATAAATGTCTGATGTTGCTTAAAGGAGATAGTTAAACATTATTTCAAATTCAATAACATACAAAGTTCAAGATTTCTTATAACCAGACTCATTGTTCACTATTTCTTGAAATTCGTTCCTAGACAATATGGCGTAGCGTTCTATTTACAAATATTCAAAATGTAAGTATCACATGTTCATAAAATTCATGTTCCAATTTCAAATAAAGTAAACAAAGATGTCTACTCTATTGTAATTTCGGATGCTGGTATCTTTTTAATATGCAAAAACCTATGCTTTGTTACAGTTTTAATAAGCCAAACATTTCTCATCTTAGCCTAAAACATGACAATGGTGTTTGCATTACAAATGCATGCATGAATACGCTTCGATTTAATTTCTACGTGAATAGATGTGGTTATTATATTCATTTTTAATTTTGGAATTGTTAGGTTTATGCATTCGCCACTGAATATCAGTAATTTGACTACTACGAACAATGAAGAATATCTATTCTTTAATGACGCGTTCTCTTTTCCACGTTTTCATCTTTTTACTAGCCGGTTCGGCGAACTTCGTCTTGCTTGATATTAACAGCAACTAACAGTTTGTATGGGTCAAAATAAAAATATAATTTCAGTTAAATATTTACAGTTAAGTATCTTAGAGATGTTAATCTTAACTCATTTTAAGTACAAGTCATTTGCGTATTTGTAAAAAAATAATTTAAAACTTTATGTTTATACCCACGTGTTTTCGTGTTTGTGTTTTTTTTTATTTCCCAGGATCAGCTGAGGAATAAAGCTTATTGGCAATAAGTTCACCTTTGTACATATGTTTAAATGCAACAAAAAATTACACTAAATAATTTTAGTTGTTAATAGTAGCTAGAAATTCATACATTTTATTTTCTTAATAATTTGTTCCTGTCGAGAATCAAACCCATTTCACAAAGATCGGCATCCATTGGCATATACACTAACCACTCGACCAAAGGTGGTCTAAAACAGGTTTAACAAATATTACAAATATTACAAATGTTTCATTATTTGTACTAAATAATTGTATAAATATTTATGATTTTGTCAACTTATACAAAAGGTCATTGTAATCCGGAACTATCGGGTCATCGCTTGACCCTCCTTGACCTTGAGGGTCAGGGTGGCGTCTAGACGACCCCGGAAAGGGAAATAGAACTAGTTTAACGGGGCGATATGTTAGCCGAGGGTGATTGCGAGGGTTGGAAGAATAAATATACGGCTCGGTATCATGCAAGTATTTTTTAGAATTACATTGAGGGTACAAGAGGGATAGTATTGGCGTATTAGATACATATAATTAAATTATTGCCTCTGTGGTCTAGCGGTCTAGACTAAACGAGGTCCTGGGTTCGATTCCCGGTTCGGGCAACAAAAATAAAATTGGGTTTTTCCAATTTTGTAACAAAAAACGTTGCTCGGGATTGGATATGTGCCCGGTTGGCGATAGGTTTGCCAACTATCACAATGTAGGACATAGTGTCTTCGGCTAATCGTGGGTGCCGTGGTTGTGACTCTGCCTACCCCTTGGGTGATATGGGCGTGAAGATACTTACTTACCTATTTATTGTTAAAATTGTATTTTGTTGGTCGTAACCACTCGACTAAACTGGCAATGCACTCGCATGCCGCTAGTATGACGTGAACAATGCTCAGGATCGATTCTCGGTAGAGACAGGTGTTAGTGATTTTTTTGTCAAAGTTTTAGTTTCTTTTTAAAAAAAATATTAGCCTAACCCGTAAAGGGTTTGGCATCAGTTTTTGTATGAGTGTCAGAATTATTTGGGTTTGATCTGTCTTCCATAAAACTTATGATATAAATTCTCCAAAATAATGGTGTTTGAAAGAGACGTAGCCAGAACGGATGTAAGAGTTTTGGTTGATGATGTAGTGCTGGAACAAGTGAATGAAATTGTATATCTTGGTTGTGCTTTTAGCAGAGATGGAAGGTATACCACGGATGTAGAGAGGAGAGTGAGTGCAGGGAATAGTGTGAATGTAGCGTTGGGTAAGCTATTCCAAAGCGAGGTTTTGAGTCGAAAAGCTAGACCTTTGCATAATTCTATGCTTATTCCGACGTTACTGTATGGAAGCGAGTGTTGGGTATGTCAGAAAGAGCATGAAAGTAGGATAAA
>NJDC01001913.1:21368-37232 GCA_002245475.1 Calephelis virginiensis | reverse complement strand
TGTTATGAATGTGAAGGAAGCAAGACAGGTTTGTCAGGATCGTGAGGTCTGGCACTCAATACTCTCTGCCTACCCCGTAAGGGACTTGGCGTGAAGATATGTATGTATGAATGTATAAATTCTCGAGTCTATGTAGGCATGTTTCTATTTTAATATGACTGACTAGCATTTTCACGCAGCTTCACCGTAACTTGGCTTCTACTGCACCGATTTTGATGAAACAAAGCCTATGTCACTTGAGGATAATGTAGCATTCCAAAGGTGAAAGAATTTTTGAAATCGGTCTAATAGTTTTGGAGCCTATTCATTTCAAACAAACAAACAAAAAATCAAATCTTTTCTCTTTATAATATTAGTATAGACAAACACGCATAAAAGGGTATCTAAAATATATTTACTTTCGACCAATTCGTATTATTTGTCCCAAGATACCCGTAGTTATATATTCACTAGCACGCGGCTACTCCAACGTGTAAGTTCTTGTAGATTTACGGGAAAACGCGTTTAGATAGCGGGATAATAAAATGCTAAGTGTGAGTCGGACTCGCCCTTGAAGGATTCCATACTAGCAAGATTAGGGATTCGTATTCAAAGTACCAAGTACTATGTAACTAGAAAGCAAAACAGCAAAAACTTTTGATTTATATAGCATAAGTACCATGTCTCAAAAACTGCTAATTTACATCTGTTTCAAACCATTATTTGTTGAAAGTTTTCATTGAGATCATATTTCTCATCTTTGCAGTAAAAACTTCTTTAGTGACGTTGCGAACTTTTTTTGGAATGGGTAAAAACTTCTTCACTCGCGTCAGATCGTCAGATCGTAAGACGGCGAAGGGTGAATGCGCCAATAAGACGGCGCAGAATGCTTGTGCGAAATCTAAAATAAAACGTAGATTCATTGCTGTTTTTGTATTGTTTAGATATTTCCAAAGAGTATAGGATTCGCAATGGATAATGCTCCGCAATATTACATTCTCACAGATAGCAGATGCGTATAATATCAATAGACATTGCTCTATGCGTTCCATCTTGAAAATAAGCTTTATGTGTATACGAGCAATGTTTGATGTACAAATAATATGACGACGCTCCTAGCCGTCTCGTAGTCTTACTACTTTAGCGAGTTTTTGTCAAGCCAAACGCAGATTATTGATATGAAAATGATATTTGTGCATAAATGATAGTACTTACATACTGATAATTAAAGCAATTCGTGCAAAATTATTCCCTAACCATTCCAAAATATCAAAAATGCACAACGTTAGTATTCAAGTTTTCACTTCTGCTGGCACTCCCCGTGCCTATTTTTTAAACTTTGAGTTTTAAAAGTCTTTATGTATCTTTTTAAGATTTGTCTTTAGATAACCTTTATTTAAGTATGAAGAGTAAACTACATGTATGAAGAGCGCCAACTCTTAATTACCTTGTTATATTATCACCACATAGTATAAAACAAAGTTGCTTCCTCTGTCCCTATGTCTCTTTGTATGCTTAAATCTTTAAAACTACGCAACGGATTTTGATGCGGTTTTTTTTTAATAGATAAAGTGATTAAAGATGAAGGTTAACATTAATATTTCATAATCGTGCAAATTTGATGTGTGAATTGATAAAAATATAATTTATTAATTACTTTATTACTTTGGCTTTTTATGTTAGTGTTAGTGTTGTCAAGCAATTATTATTATTAAATATAATTGCTGAGTTTTTTTTTAAATATTAGCAAAAAACTAAGTACATGAATTTCCTGATAGCAAAAACCACACGATTTTTTGACATTGGATGGCAAACAAGTAGACGGATTTCCTGATAAAAAGAAATTCAAGCCGCGTAGAGACACCAAAGGTTGTAATGGTGCGTTGCCAACCTGATGCCGGGATGTTAGGCCTCGAGCAAAAGTAAGTTTACTGGCCACCTTACCCTACAAACCGGAATACGTCATGACGTTATTCACCTAGTAGGAAAACTGATGAACACCGTCTTACCTAATCCCACCGCCATAACAGTGTAATGTTCCGGTCTGGAAGCTTTATTAGCCCGTAGACTTGCACAATTAGTGAATGCCGAATACCCCAGCTACATAATAGCATCACACTATAACCTACAGTATCTTTGGTGGATATAAGTCGCATTTGTTTCTAATACAAGCAGAGCTGCGTGTTTTATTTAAAAAAAATCAGTTTGTTTAGAGATATTTGTGATTAATAATAATATATTTTGATAATTTATCATCTACTATTTTGTTAAATAAAGAAATATTGTTAATTGTGCTTATAATATCGCTTGGATATTAAAATTTGATTATGAGAATACGTAAAATTGTATAGATATGCGCAAACGCATCCCAGAGCTGCGCGCGGGCACTGATCTAAAACACTCGTCCGCCGATAATGGCTGCCGGGTTGATGGCCGACGGTTACATATTTAGAAAAAAATATTTGGCAAATGTTCCGCCAAACATCACTTACACTTGAGGACAAAAAAAGGCTTTATATTATTGACTTTTCGAAAATTGTGCTGTATTTGTTTAAAAAGCTAACTAGAATTAAATGTGAATATTTGTCTGAATTATTCATATCAAAATAAGACCAAACTTATTGTATTTGTTCTTTGCAATATTTCTCAATTTGCAATATTTGCAGTATTTCTCGCAATATAAGCAGGAATGCAGCCCTCACGGCATATTATGCATCTGTGACATCCGTATTAAGATACTATGGCATCATAGTTTGGATGAACTCTTGTATGGCAAACAAATTGTTTTTAGTACAAAACAAATGTATTCGACCAATTTTTAACATCGGACCCTTAGAGTCCTGTAAGCCTTTATTTAAAAATAATACAATTTTAACGCTAACGGATTTGTACATTTTAGATACCGTTACGTTTGTAAATAAGCATCTAGAATGGTACTCGTATAAAATAGCCCAAAACACTTCTAAGTTCAGTTTAAGAGACCCTAGTAGAGTCTCTAATAGTTAATATTACCATCAAGTAAATCAATGATGTTTCAGCAAAACTGTTTTATGATGAGTATTAAAATATACAATAATATACCTATTATTATGGATTTAATAGTGATAACACATATTTTTTTATGATTAATTAAAACATTACGAACACTATTGATATTTGATATTATAATAATGAATTGTAGTTGCTGACACAAAAATAATTATTTTCGTTTTTATGTTGTGACAATAGGTACTTCACAAATAATGTTTACATTTTTAACGCGATCGACTCATACACAAGTCCATAAGGGCGACCACTAACGACCTATTAATAAGTCGCAAAAATGGTGTCAGCATAATGTACAATAGAGTATTTCCAAAAGAGAAGCTTAGTGTTAGAATGACAGATTTTGTATTTGCTGTAGCGTTGAACAGGTTAAACATGTGATAAATAGCAGTATAACAAGCAAAATAGCAGTTATAGCAACAGCCTTATCAATTTTACGTTTCGCTATCATTCGATTTTTTAAGTGAAGACTTCATTAGCGACGTTGCGTACTTTTTTGGAATGGGTAAAAACTTCTAAACTGGCGTCAGAACGTCAGAACACAAGACAGCGCACTGCGCATGCGCAAATAAGACAGAACGAGATTTGAAATAAAACGTAGATTCATTGCTGATTTTGTATTGCTTACATATACACGACAATATACCTACCATTACATTCTCACAGATAGCAGATGCGTATAATACCAACAGACATTGCTCTATGCGTTCCATCTTGAAAATAAGCTTTATGTGTATACGAGCAATGTTTGATGTACAAATAATATGACGACGCTCCTAGCCGTCACGTGGTCTTACTTAAGTGAGTTTTTGTCAAGCCAAACGCAGGTTATTGATATGAAAATGATATTTGTGCATAAATGATAGTACATACTTTCATACTGATAATTAAAGCAATTCGTGCAAAATTATTCCCTAACCATTCCAAAATCTCAAAAATGCACAACGTTAATATATATTCAAGTTTTCACTTCTGCCGGCACTCCCGGAGTGCAACTCTTCTTTTTTTAATAAGATTTTGGTCACTAGCAACATCAACGATGATCAACGATTGTTTCTTCAGGAGATCTCCTCTAGAGAGGAGAGATCTAACATGTAATATCTGAACATCAAGCATTAATTCCACGCATCCCCCGTGATTTTGAAAAGCTGTAATAATAACTCCAATTAATTTTGTCCTGCAGTGTACACTCTGCACATCATATCAAAGCTTCCGTAGAGCGGTTCACAGGCCTCTGCACACACTCATATTACGTTCGTGTTGCATCTAGATTTTATAGCTATTGCACTGCGGTGTATTTTTGAGGGTGACGTCCATCTCAGCGGATAACGACCTCTCGGCGCTAGAGTTTAGGAGTTGAATGCGCCAGTCGTTACATACTTAACACAACAAATATTTAAAAACCAATCACTGCACCGACTCATTTAATACATCGTGAAATTAAATTCCTTTACAGATCACCGAATATGTTTTGGGTTATTTTAATTACCTTTGTTTTTGGACACGGTTATAACTACTACTAGTTCTTTTTATTCGACTCCAAAAAAGAGGAGATTTTTATGATTTTTAAGAATTGTTTTGTTTTTGTGTTATAACTATTAATAGTACTTTTGACCGACTCCAAAAAAGAGGAGATTTTCAATTACACTGTGTATTTTGGTATCTTTGTCATGTGATTAAGTATTCAACTAATAGCCAATCGATTTTGATGATTTTTTGAGAATTGTTTTGTTTTTGTGTTATACTTAACAGTGCATATCTTTTTCAATTATTTTCACGATCTTATCATTATATCAAAAATGTATGCATTACATTTATGTGAGACCATTTCGGAACCATTTGTTATCTTTCAATAAAATAATTATCAAATCGCGACGTGGTACCCAATGAAATAGTCAGTTTTTTTATGATATTGGAAGGCAAACAAGCAGATGGATTTCCTGATGGCAAGAAATTCACGCCGCCTAGAGACACCAGAGGTGGTAATATTCGCACTATTGTTGCGATTAGAAAGTAAGATTACCGGCTGCCTTACTCTCCGATTCGGAACACGTTAACGACAAGCATTGACGTTATGGCGGCAAGAATAGGTAAGGCGGTGGTACCACTAGTTGCGAAACTCTATTACTTAGTCGGATGTCACGGTGTTAGTGACAGTAAGCCTGTGCTCGCCTTTTATGAGCTGCCTGGCAGGAAGGCAGATGGTCTATTCTGCTAAGGAGCCCGGACCAACACGGGGATTTTTTTCACTTTGTGAATAAACAAATAGACACACAGACGAACAGGTGGAAAAACATGTAAACTTCAGGAGTTCAAAATTATGGGCCAGGTGAGCCAAGACTATCTAATAATGCGACGTGCTAGGGAACTGCTTTATTGTTTAGTTTCTAGAGGGTTTCCAGTCAAGTCCAACACCCGGACCGCTAGACCACAGAGGCGACTCATATATAACTACTTAGAATAAAAAATAACCCGCTACTAGTATAGGTATGCGGAGGTACCAGGCTAGTTTTTTTTAATGTGTTAGTTATGTTAGTAGAATACAAAAAAAACCGTAAAAACTACCAGGACAATGGGAAAAGCAATGCATTAATTTATACAAGCCGGATCGGCTAGCCTTATGAAAATGAATCCCCATTTCTCTAGGTTGTTGCATCAGGCGTGAACGGATCAATATTTTTTTTTTATCCAAAAATAATAAAAAAGAATAAACCATCTGCCTTCCTGCCAGGCAGCTCGTAAAAGGCGAGCATAGGCTTAACGTCACAAGCACCGAGACATCTCACTCTGTGGTAGAGTTTCGCAGCGACTCCCCTAGATTGGTACCACCGCCTGACCTACGCCTGCCACCAAAATGTCAGTGCTTGGCGTTGACGTGTTCCAGTTCTGAGGGTAAGGTAGCCGGTATACTTACTTTGGCTCGAGGTCTCACACTACGGCTTCAGGTTGGCAACGCACCATTACCACCTTTGGTGTCTCTCGACGGCGTAAATTTCTTACCACCTGAAAATCCGCCTGCTTGTTTGCGTTCCAATACCAAAAGAAAAGTCGCTATCTTATGGCCGGAATCTTAGGCTTCACTAGCGTAGTGCTAGTGCTAGTTCAGTAGCACTACTCTACCAAAATTAACACGACAACAATGACAAGCACTAACATTATAGCTGAAAATATTTTGAACTAGCAATGCGTGATTAAAAAAATATTAGTTTTCAGCCGACCTGGCTAACTTCACACATTGTATCGCTTGATATTAACAGCCGCTTAAAGTTTGTATCGACTAAATAGTAGAGGAGACCGTGGGAGATCGACCTTCACCGATCTGATAACCAGATGAGACATATTTTTTGTCGAATATAATTTATTAACAAATATGCCAATAATTGCTTGCCTATCTGAAAGTGATCATGGCTATTTTTAATTAAATTAACTTTGATCGTTTTTTTTCATCACTTTTATTCTTTTGATAACCAAATGAATTTTATTTCACTGTTAGTTTTTAACACACAGAAAATGCCTTAGTAGGCTTGCCTACTCATTTTTTCATGTATAGCAGGCAAACAGATGTGAATAGGTAAGTCAATATAGGTGACTCCATCGTTCTGCTAACTTATCGAAAGTTATATCAAATTTTAGATCATTTTATTACAAAATCAGTCATATAGACTTGGCCGCAAAAAATCACACTTAAAGCATACATAATTTAATTAAAAATAGCCATGAGTACTTTTAGATGGGCAAGTAACTATAGGCATATTTGTTTATAAATTATATTTGATAAAAAATATGTCTTATCTGGTTATCAGATCGGTGAAGGTCGGTCTTCCACCGGCTCTTAGACTAAAAGCATTATTTTTCTAATTTTCCTTGCAATTTGCCAGATTTCCGTGAACCACGCGAAATGAGAATTCGTTTATATATAATTATAAAAAGTAAGTATTTTCACGCCCATATCCTAGATCGTAGAGGGAGGCAGAGGCAAAATTAGGGCACTCACGAGTAGTCGAAGACACTATAGTACCACAATGGGTGGCAAACCTATCGCAAATCGGGCATATAGCAAATCCCGGTATATCTTTAGATAATTGAAAATATACATTTTCGAATTTTTCTGTTGCCCGACTTAGGAATCGAACCCGGATTAGTATTAATCATGTTTTTGAATCACACATTGTCAGGGATCAAAGTTTACCAGAATCTAGAGTGTTCTGACGACACTTCTGACACACTTCTTTCAACACAGCGTCAGTGCTCGTCACTGTCATATTCGGTCTTGAGAGTAAGATCAGGTTAACTGATAATCGAATACAGACTAACCTATAGTCTAATAAAATACCAGCTTCTAATGTTTTTTTGGCCTTCTAACGCTACAAAAAATATCACTGGTCAAAGCGATTCTAATTTCATTTCATCATATTTATCACCATTGAATCCAAGTGGTAATAAATTGAAATAGCACCTCATACATATAGAAAATCGTAAGGAAATCTTAGCTATACATAACCTTGATTTGAGAAATACGTTGAACATTAGGTAGTGGGTGCAGCAAGAAGCGATTGGTCGCTTTTGTGATTCAAGGTCCTAGCTTCAGTTCATGGCCGGGCGCGCGGTCGTTAGCGCTTCTTAGATATAAAACAGTAGGTATTCTGAACCCAGACAGACAACATACTGTAATAAACATATCTGATATTTAACTAACTAAAATATCCCAGTGTAATTGATTTGAATGTTTCATGGATATAAATGCATAGGAAAATAAAAGACGGGTTGCACTCCGGGAGTCCCAGCAGAAGTGAAAACTTGAATATTAACTTGCATTTTGGAATGGTTAGGAAATAATTTTCCACTAATTGCTTTAATTATCAGTATGGAAGTCTATCATTTATGTGGTAGAATACAATATTCATTTATTGAGCTATCGTACACAAACATGACAACACGAACATTCGTGCAAGCGCCCTGCGCCGTCTTACGAATTTTCGATCAGGTCACGTGTCCTCACGCGAGTTTAGAAGTTTTTACCCATTCAAAAAAGTGCGCAACGCCGCCAAAGAAGTTTTCACTTCAATAAAAAACTAGTGTAGAATTAATCCTCGCCTTTACAAATACTATCATGTTATTCTTCTTGTTGGTTGGAGTTCAAAAGCTCCTTGAAAGCAACTCGTAAGAGGCTACTAGGCGATAGTTTTGCGAGATCTCACTCAGATTTTTATATGGATACTAGCTGTTCCGGCGAACTTTGTTCCGCCTGTTCAGTTTGTATGGTAAAACTAAAATGTTTTTTCTAGTTTCCTTGCTGTTGTAAGGTATAATAGTACCCCATGTCCTTCTCCCGGTTCTAAGCTACCTCTCCATCAATTTTCAGCCTAATTGGTTTAACTATTTATTGTTTTAAAGGTGTATTCTGCTATTCGAGGCCGAGACAAATCCAACGAATCTAAAACCATGAAAAGTGGTCCTGCAGATCTCGAGTTATAAGTATTGTAATAAACCCGACTTTGTTTTATATATATAGATGACAGCTAATAAGCACACATTCTCTCTTGTAGGTAAGATAACCGCAGCTTCTAGACGCCATAGATGTGATAAATTCATCGCTGCAAATTGTTGTGTTACTCTTAATGTAGTCCACTGGTAGCTCAACACTTTGAACCAGAACATGATGACTCTTTCATTCCAGTGGCAGAAATAAGTAAGACGACGCGTCCTGCACAACGCCTGCAAGTCCCTACCACCATTGTTCTTTTGGTAGTGACCCGTTTATCTGACGAGTATGCTCGCTTCTTACAAGCTGTTATGCAAGCAGGTGGTCGATTGTACACTACCATAAGGAACCATCACGATGATAAATTTGATGAAAATGTCAAAAAGTAATAAACAAGGATATGATTAGAATGTCATTTTTGAATTTATGTATTTATGAGTTTATAGTTTTCTTATTTTTCCTTGTCGCAGCCAAATGTCACAAAATGAGTTTGAGTAAGGAGACTATCGCTTTTCCCCGAAGTCCCTGACATGACTTTATTTGATGACTTATAACTGATTTTTAATCACCTAAGTCTGATTTTAATAAATGAAGTATCTTAATGCAAACTTAAACTACTGGCAAATGGTAACGCCCCATGTCAAAAACAAAAAAAAAAGAAAACTCAAACGTGTTTTTTAAATTTGTCTGTTTTAAATTAGAGACTTCAAAAGTATTTTAATGAAAACGAGTTTTTAAATAAGTTCATATTTTAATAATATAGTTTTGTATGTTAATCTTAATTCTTAGTTTATGAAATTAACTTTACGGTTCAGAGCTTTCTGGTTTTGTATGACCAAAACAACATTCGTTGCAATTATTAAATCGTATGTTCAAAATGTTTTTAAGTTTCTGTAATATGATGATAAAAACATTTTTTATAATCATATCTCATCCGGAATTTTTAACAGAATTTAATTTTTTGTGAGTAAGAAAGGAGGGAAATAGCTTAGTAAGTTTGAATCAGTCGGGACTGTAGATATTCCACTTTGTTATCTTCTATATACAAACATACATACATACCTCGGTGCTAAATCCCTTATTTGCAAGCCAGAGAGTTTCCTCTACATTCATTTTCATACACCCTTCTCATACAAACATGCCGGTTCCGGAGATTTTTGACAACCGCCTCGGATAACACCCAACAATTTTATCGTGGAATGTGAACCATGGTCTCCCCGGGTTTCTACCATCCACAGGTTTCTTTCTACTATAGGTTACATTGTATTTAATTATTTTTATAGCATTTGACAGTGCACAAGTAATTCAAACCAAAAGTCTCCTGATGGTAACAGACAAAGTTGAACTATAGATATCATAGATGCTGTCACTGTTTTTTTTTCTATTATAGCGGTAGGAATAGGTAGGCGAATCCTTACCAGAACAGTGGCAGCTCTATAACCAGTGATCGCCTCTGCTACCAGATCTATTCTAGACAGAGGACCTGGACTAACTTGGGGACTCAAACATCGAATTTAATTAGTGTGTAGATGAAAAAACTGGGCCATGGCTGCCAATTTTTATAAATATATAATAATAATAGAAATAAATATATAAGAAGGAAGTCTTTTAAACTGACTCCAACAAAAGGTTCTCAATTCGACTGTGTGTTTGTGACGCGTTTAATCGGCTAATAGTCAACTAATTTTGATGGTTCTTTTTAAGAAAGATAGGTCATGATATCGATGTGTGCCCTATTACTTTTATTATGATACAATTACTGGGTTTTGAGTTATACTTAATAATTATGATAATTAAATAGTAATCGCCTGTGTGGTCTAGCTGTCCAGGTGTTGGACTTGACGTTATGATGTCCGGGGGTCGATTTCCGGGTCGGGCAACAAAAGAAAATGTAGTTTTCCGAATTTTCTAATCATAATAACGTTGCCCGGGATTGGATATGTGCCCGGTTGGTGATAGGATTTCCACCTATCACACTGTGGGATTTAGTGTCTTCGGCTAGTCGTGGATGACCTAGTTATGCTTCTGCCTACCTTTTCGGGGATATGGGCGTGTCGATACTTTTTTAAATAGTAATGAAAAAGTATATGCATTATTAAGAATAAGTCAAAAACTAGTAGTAAGATGTTCGGAATCATTTTCTTTCTTTCCAAAAACGAACTATCAAAAGCGATGTGGTACTTAATAAAAAAGTTGATAGTTGGTCTATCGATATATACCTAATCCGTAGTAAATATAAATGCAAAAGTATGTTTGTTTGTTTATACCTCTATTACGTTATAACAGATTGCTGTAATGGTATTATTTTGTATTTAGGAATAGTTAAGACTGGAGTATGAGACAAGTTATTTTTTATCCTGACATCGAAAAGGATTCCTGCATAGGATCTAGTTTAATTTAATACGCAGTCATAGCCGCGGGCAATGTGTTGTTAGTAATATTATTTTGAGTGAAAGTCTTTTCGTATTTTAAACACAAATTAATTTAAAATTGAATTTCTCTCAATTGTAATACATGTGCCATTTTGTTCGTGAACTTATTGGAATCTCAAAAATAGTGACGTGATTTATTTGCTGTAGGAATATTTGGACCTATAACTAATAGGGTAAATAGTTTTGGTAGTCCTGTAATAATGGAGGTGTAAGTGTATATACATCAGTCCTCTAAACACCCATTTAAATTTGAAGATTGATAATTCTGGAAATCTAAGCGTTCATCGCGAGTTTTGGGGGAATGAAAGAAAACGAGGCTTTACTTTTTTATAATTAAAAAACTAAGGATAATAATAATAAAGTATCTTTTAATTGCTATCTCAATGCCAAAATATCAATGAATGCGATTGGGGAAGGTAAGGACCTAAGACCATGATCTGACTGACTAGGACAACCCGTGACTAATTGGAATCATGTACGCCAGATTTCATGAAATCGTTTGATAAGCTGATGCTAATTAATGAAACTTGACTAATGGCAAATGCTTACAACCATGCCAAAAATAAAAAAAACAAAGATTCTGAAGACGGCGTTCTGGTGTACGGCGCAGTGTGATATTTGCCTTAGTTTTTACATGCGCAGCGATAAACTAGTCGTAGCACATTCTGTCGTAGATCATGATCTAGGCCTACGGCTACGACAACGCTCTACGAGGCAACTAGTGGCAATTACTATAAATTGATAATATTACGTTCTGATTAAGAATTTCCTTTTTCACATGAAAACAGTAATTATTGCATATTATTTATTGCTGACACAGTCCGTTTTTAATAGAGCTAGATAGTACTTCAGTCCGGACCATTGCCTACAACTTTTTAATACGTAAATACGTCCTCATATGTAGTACTGTTCTCACCACGGGGCTAGGGCTCCCCAGAATGAGCTTCTTCCCTTTGACTGCATTTAGCATAGGGCAGCCCGAATTATTAGTGACCAAAGTATCTTTAATTGGCGATACTCAAAACTCAGGCACAGACAACGAATGTCATAAGTCACTAAAAGAAATAGGAGAAAATAAAAAACTTGAACGATAATGGATAAAAGACCAAAGTGAATCATTGCCAAACGATACAGCGGATAAACTGGCAAGAAAAGCCTCAATAGAAATAATATCTGGCCCTGATATGTCCAAAAATGCCAGCACCTTCACATTATGTACTACTGAAGTGAAAAATTACTGCAAAACCAAGGGCATCTGGGTCAGACGGAGATAACGCGCAAAACCACAGGTAGCTTGCAGGGTCTGTTAGCTTTCTGGGGAGAGGATGACTGGAATAGCATCCATGTCGTCAACGCTTGTCTAAACACTGAAGTAAAGTGTGATAGAATGCCCGCAAACAAAAAAACTCCAATCGGTTCGCTCTTTTGGCTTCGCTCAGAGACGTTGCCTTTCTTAGCGTTTTCTATCACATCTATCGTCAGGAGTGCTTTGAGGTTTTTTTTATAATTTTGGAAGGCAAACAACTAGACGGATTTCCAGATGGTAAGAAACTCCCGCCGCCTAGAGACACCAAAGGTGGTAATAGTCAATGGCCAACCTAAGGTCGGGATGTTAGGCGTCGAGCAAAAGTAAGTTTACCTGCTACCTTACCCTCCAAACTGGAACACGTCATGATGTTATGGTGGCAGGAATAGATAAGGCTGTGGTGCCAATCCGGGTGAGTCACTATGAAACTCTACCACCTAGTCAGATCTCACGGTGCTCGTGACGTTAAGCCTATGCTCACCTTTTACGAGCTGCCTGGCAGAAAGGCAGATGGTTTCTTCTGCAAAGAAGCCCGGACCAACACGAGGAAAATGGAGTTATTTCATTTGATACCTGCTGCTGAATTCTACACGCGGATATCGCGCCAAAATTCTCAGTTTCTCCCGTACTATCTTGATACATGGTGTTCATTTACTGTGAGTTTCCGTAGATTTTTTTTTACCTCGCACTGTGAAATCTATTACCGGTGCCAGTGTTTCCTTAACATATCGATTTGGGGACCGAAAGAAAAGATGTCATTCATTTTTAAAAGGACGACAAAGCAATTGCGAGATCTCTGGTGTCTGCGGAGGTCAATTTCCATCAGGTAAACTTTTGCCTCGACTTCTTGTTTCTATAAAAATATAAAATCGCTCTACATTTGTCGGTGTTTCAAGTGAAATTACTACATGTAAGCTAATTTGGAATAATTGTAAGATAATATTAAGTTTTTCAAAATATGTTAATTTATAACTCTTACCAAGACTCTGAGTAAAGTGATTTGCATTTTTAAGAATAAATCAGTCATTAAGTAAAAATATAAGAAATGAGTTTGTATTAAAACTCATTTCTTTTAAACTTCATTTAAAAAAATATTAAGATATTAACTGTACTTGATGGTACTAAAATCTGATACTCTTATTCTGTTAGTTTATGTGAAATACATCTGAAAAAAAGTATCTTCACGCCCATATCCCGAAGTAGTAGGCAGAGACAAAACCAAGGCACTCACGACTAGCCGAAGATACAAAGTCCCACAATGTCATAGGTGGCAAGCCTATCGCCAACCGGGAAGGTTATCTATCTATTATCTATCCCGTGCAACGTTTTTTTTTAGAAAATTAAAATGCACAGTCTCTAATCTTTTTTTTTGTTGCTCGATCCAGGGATCGAACCCGGGACCTCAAGAAGTCACGTCTAACGGCGGACCGCTAGACCACAGAGGCGATGAAATATATATGTGTATTTTATGATACATTTTCAGGTGATGACGACCCTATATGTTGCTGTCTTGATTGGTGCCAGAGCCTTGCCTGTTGCTGACATAGCGTTAGTGCTTATCATTGATTGGCACACGAGGTTTAAGGTTTCAACCATAGCATAGGTACACTGCAGTGTTATCTATTGTGGCTATAGGTAAAGATTTACAATCTACTGGAGGAGTCACCTGCTAATAAACTAGATTAGAACGAAAATAAAAAAAAACAACTGACAGCCCAGATAAGATGTTAAATAAGGTCGTATTTTTAATCCTTGAAATACAGTTTTTTTAAAGAACGCTGCGTCTATAAGGACACACAAAATGTTAACGGTGCCTTGCCAACTACGGGCCCTGTGATGTTAAGTTTTTTGCGTATGTGAGTGCATCAACAGCCGTGTTGGTCCGGGTCTGCTGAGTAAAATTAACCCTCTGCTTCTCTGGTTGAAATAGGTCAGTACCAACTACACCACTGGTGATAGAGTGCTGCGCAGCAACTTGCTCGTAAAGAGGTTCACCGCCTTACCTATTCCTGCCGCCATAATGACTCTGTCATTTTTAGGCTCGAAGGGTAACGTAGCCGGTAGACTTGCACTATAGGCTAACATCTTCGCCACAAGACAACAACGCATCTGTAACATCTATATAACATCAAAATACCCGTGTGCTTGTTCGCTGACCGACATAAAAAAAACTTGCCATCTTAGCCGGAACATGACATTGGAGAGCATTATAGCTTAAAATGCATACATTTTACCATAACGTTGCTTCCAATTCGAACGAGTCATCCCGGAATTCTACTAACTAGTATGACTGTACTAGTTGAATTACTAGCTTTTTTTTTATGATATTGGAAGGCAAACAAGCTGACGGATTTCCTGATGGTAAGAAATTCATACCGCCTAGAGACACCAAAGGTGTTAATGGTGCGTTGCCAACCTGAAGCCGGGATGTTAGGCCGTGAGCAAAAGTAAGTTTACCGGCAACCTTACCCTCCAAACCAGAACACGTCATGACGTTATGGAGGCAGGAATAGGTAAGGCGGTGGTACTAATCCGGGAGAGTCGCTGCGAAACTCTATCACCTAGTCAGAAGTCACGGTGTTAGTGACGGTAAGACTATGTTCGCCTTATACGAGCTGCCTGGCAGGAAAGCAGATGGTCTATTCAGCGAAGGAGCCCGGACCAACACGGGGAAGATATTTAAATTACTAAATCATTCCACTAGCGATATATGAGGTTACCTCATCTCTTTGGCAAAAATATACAGGTTTTTTTATGATATTAGAAGGCAAACAAGCAGACGGATATCCTGATGGTAAGAAATTCATACCGCCTAGAGACACCAAAGGTGTTAATGGTGCGTTGCCAACCTGAAGCCGGGATGTTAGGCCGCAAGCAAAAGTAAAGCAGCTACCATACCCTTCAAACCGCAACACGTCATGATGTTATGGCAGCAGAAATAGGTGAGTCGCTGC
This sequence comes from Calephelis virginiensis, assembly GCA_002245475.1. NCBI lineage: Eukaryota > Metazoa > Arthropoda > Insecta > Lepidoptera > Riodinidae > Calephelis > Calephelis virginiensis. The sequence continues at coordinate 22,034 of NJDC01001913.1, read as the reverse complement.
GAAACTCTACCACCTAGTCAGAAGTCACAGTGTTAGTGACGGTAAGCCTATGCTCGCCTTTTACGAGCTGCCTGGTAGGAAAGCAGATAGTCTATTCTGCAAAAGAGTCCGGACTAACACGTGGAAAAAAACACGGGGGCTTATAATATTACCTGGCCATACAGCAAATGTGCGAAATAATATAAATAAGCTACACATAGTTGAACGGCCGACAACTAGCACGCGCTAGCCGAGACCGTGACCTATGTTTACGATAACGCTATTAGTCTAATAGACAATTTAGTGCGTTGTTACAGAAGTATATTTACACTCGTATCCTAAAGAGGTATCAAGAGGTAAAACCAGGGAACTCACGATTATCTTAGAATTTTAGTAGAAGTCTAAACATATCTTAGTAGCAGTTCTAAATCGAACTCATATTAAACCGTTGTTAGCTTTAGATTTCTACGCCGATATTATGAAGAGATTAAATTGGCGTTTTAAAGACGGGGTGTTAATATTTAACTCTTTACCTAACTGGTACTCCTGCAATGTAATAGGTGGTAAACCTATCGCCAACCAGACACTTATCTCAGTATTTCCAGGAGATTGTTGTCGAGTTACATGCATTTATCGCAGCTTCGTTCAAGCAGTTCACTGTAACTAACTTGATTTCTTCGAAAGAAA
>NJDC01001912.1:29790-42145 GCA_002245475.1 Calephelis virginiensis | reverse complement strand
AGAAAAAGACAAGAATTTATTTTTATATTCCTGATAATCTATTTCAGTTTTTAATATATATACGTATAAATGTACATAATACGTAAACAAAGATTACGCACACACATGCAAGTATTAAAATTGTGGAACTAGGTAGGTAGGTACTTAGCGCTTAATATTACTTTTTACCTCATTATCTAAGTGAAAAATGGCGTAGCGGTTAGATAGATAGATTTTTCATTTTATCAAGTTAAGCTTTTTAGCCGACTCCAAAAAATAAAGAAGTTTTCAATTAGACTGTTTGTGTTTTTTAAATATTTTTTTGGATGTTACGCAATTACTCGGCCAACAGCCAACCGGTTTTGATGATTTTCTTTTTTAGAAAGATAGGTCATGGTCACGATAGGAAATGTGTACATTGTTAAGTGTACTTAATTCAAAAACTACTGTTACGTAGGATGTTTATAAAATGTATTCCATTCCAGAAACATTTCGTACCTATATTTCGGAAAAAATAATTATCGAATCGCAGTAAATTAATGATATAGTTAGGGTCGGTTTTTGCAGTTGTGCTCCAGAGGGTGAGAGGCAATGTGGGCGTGGTCAATAGATACCTTAGAATTTAGATGTAACAGGTGCGTCGCTGTCTTGTGGCCGGGATATTATGCCTATCATGCAATTTTACCGGCTTCTCTAACTTTCGGACCGGAATATGAATGACGTGGTGGCAAGAATAGTAAGTTTCTGCATAGCACTCCAGTGAGCATGTTAGTAATTACCTACATTTGTAACCTGCGCTCATCTTTTTAATTATTGTGGATTGTTTTGTATACATGTCTAAATATAGATGCTCGACAAGTAGGCATAGACTAAAGTAAAGCAGTTTGTATGATGAACAACAAGCATAAATCGTTGAAGATCTGGGTGCTGATTATGTATCTCAGTTGCCAACTAAATGGAAAAGTGTACATCAAGTAGCTGTCAAATGACGTATTTTAGTGTGACCAACAGAAATACAATAGAGATAGCAAACACAAATGACATCATTTCATGTACACTTTTCCATTTTGAGTTGGCAACTGTGATACACAATCAGCTCCCGGTCCAATTTTTGACAATTTAATTTTTGTGTAAGGTTGTAGACTAATATGTATTCATATTTTTATATTTCGAGCTTAGATAAATTTGTCTAATTTGCTAATATTTCAATGAGAGGTTATACAAGTATTATGCTGTACTCAGTGGTATTAAATATGTACATTAACGGAAACGAGAGGGTCCATCATAAAAGAACTATCAAAATCGGTTGGCTCTTGGCCGAATAATGTCGAAAAATACAAAAAAAAATAAAAAAAGACATACAGTCGAATTGAGAACCTCTTTTTTCGAGTCGGTTGAAAAGCTTACCCCAACATACAAATACAAGATTTAACACCGTAAATGTCAGTGAAAAATTTAGATCTGAAAACTCCGGAATCAAAAAAAAATATAAATATTTAATTTCTTTAAATTAAATGAACTACTAGCTGACCCGGCAGACGTTGCTTTGCTACATTTTTTAATGTTATATTAGTAAAAAAAATTAGGGTGAGTCACCCGTAACACTTGAGGTATGAAAAGTAGATGTTGCCCAATTCTCAGACCTACTTAATATGCTCACAAAATTACATCAGAATCGGTCAAGCCGTTTCGAAGGAGTACGGGAACGAACATTGTGACACGAGAATTTTATATATAATAATAATAATCTGAATCAGGGTAACCACGGCAGCATCAATTTGTTATAGTAGGTAGTGGTAATATTAAAAGTAGTAGGTAATATTTTGCTTACCACGTGAATAAAGTTTTTTTTTGATTGATTGATTACTACTACAGCCTTTGTGTGAGAATCATAGATGTCCATAGTTTGGGTCTGTGTATAGACAAAATTTATTTCGGTGTATTTAAGTAGTAACTAAGTATGAAGTTATAGCCTCTGTGTTCTAGCGCTCTAGGTATTGAACTTTTCTGCATGAGGTGCCGAGTTCGATTCCCGGGTCAGGCAACAAAAATAAAGTTTAGTTTTTTTATGATATTGGAAGGCAAACAAGCAGACAAATTTCCTGATGGTAAGAAATTCACGCTGCCTAGAGACACCAAAGGTGGTAATGGTTAGTTGCCAACCTGAGGCTGGGATGTTAGGCCTCGAGCAAAAGTAAGTTGACCGGCTACCTTACCCTCCGAACTGGAACACGTCATGACGTTATGTCGGCAGGAATAGGTAAGGTGGTGGTACCAATACGGGCGAGTCGCTACTAAACTCTACCAAAACTTAGTTTTTCCAATCTTCTAATAAAGAAAAATGTTGCTCGGGATTGGATATCGGGCACATATCGGCGCACGGTGGTCGATAGGCTTGCCACCGTGATAGGAAGCAATTTGCAAAATTGTGGGACTTAGTGTCTTCGGATAGTCGTGGGTGCCCTGGTTGTGCTTCTGCCTACCTCTTCGGGGATATGGGCGTGAAGATACTTTTTTTTATAGCTAAGTATAAAGTAACTCTGTAAAAACATTGCAATTGTTTCGAATCCACAGTTGTCCTGTTTTTGTTCTATCATGCTTATGGAATAGGAACAAGAAAAAAATTAAGTTTTATTTTAATTAAGTATTATTTAATTTATTTTCATTTGTACAGGTCTGTATTTCACGAAATAGGCAAAGTTTGCGTTTCAGCTGCTAGGTAGGACGGCAGATAGTCAATTCTACCTAGAGGATTTGTACAAACACTAGACTCTAGTTATAAATCTAAGCATTTTATTTTTTTTACTCTCCTAAGGCTACTTCTGGAAGTAAACAATTTTGTAAAATGTACCTAACAAATTTTGAGACCATTGCAGGATTAAAATGTTCATCTCTTTTTAGGGTTCCGTACCCAAAGGGAAAAATCGGACCCCTATTACTAAGCCTCCGCTGTCTGTCTCCAGGCTGTATCTCACAAACCGTGATTCTAGCTGAATGCTGAAATTTTCGTTGCCGCTATTACAAAAAATACTAAAATTTAAAAAAATGTTATGTACCCCATACAACCAACGTATTTTTTCGTAATTTTTTGCTCAATATTTAAAACGGTAACAAGTAGACGTTTCAAATTTTCATAGAATATTCATTTGTACATTACCTTTCAAAATAAATAATAATAAAGTTAATGTTAAAGGGATTCCCCCTTACAACAAACGTAATTTTTAAGCAATTTTTACTCGGTCTGAAGAAACAGATAGGAACTTAAATATTTTTAGTTAAATGTTTAGAAATATATTAACTTCAAAAATAAATACCTAATCTAATACATAAAAACTCAGAAAATGAAAATAACCCGAGCATCTAAATGCGGTGCGTGCGCCGCGTCGCGGTGTGGTGGTGGCGCGAGGGCGAAGCGGTTGCTATGCAACGGCCGTGCGGGAGGTAACATCACGGAGAGAGCCATAGCCCAGCGTGTCTCCGCAAGCGTCGTCGTGCTACCCGGATGTGTATCGAAAACCTATCTGTATGTTTGCTATTTAGTACTTGAGGATAGTATGGAACCCTTCGTGTGTGAGTCCGACTCGCACTTGGCCGGTTTTTTTTTATTTAAGAACAAAGTTATACAGTAAGTAAAACAAATATATATACAAGTATATATTTTATTTGAAATACAAAATTATCAACTTCCACTTCATATTTTACTTATTTACATCATATTATATTACCAGTGTACATATGTATGTAAGGATTATACAAAGTCAGTTTTTTTTGACAAAACAATGTAGGTAGTTGATGTAGAATAAAAATTTTACAGAAATCATTTTGCAATATTGTGTGCATTTAATGAATAATCCTAATATTTACAATGTAAAAATGATTTTATTAACTAAAAATCAAAGAAATGTATATTACAATAAAAAATGTCAATTAATATGTAGCAATCATAGACAATTTTTAAAATATATCTAATTAAAAAGCTTGAGCTCCATTTAAGATGCAATTTTTTTAAATAACAATTATGTTACCCTAACCTACAGGATGTTCAGTAGCTAGTACTAATATAATTTAAAAATACTGCTAAGTTATTTCCTGTTCTCATTCTTATATTGTGCTATATTTTTAATTAAGTTCAATAGAGGACAATTTATTAAGGTTATGTTTACAATAGCAAACACTGCACTTAGATTTTTCAATTTCAAAATTGAATTTTTCACCATTTCATTTCAAACTATAACTTGAAAATACATGTTCAAATTCATTCATCACATAATAGTCTCATATCTGTATATACTCTAGCCAAACTACAAAACAAATATTTGTAAACAAACCAAGATAAGGTGTTCAAATTTTTTTATTGAAAACTAGGTAAACTATGGATGATTTCTGTTCTTAACTGGCACACTGGTTCATATTGCTTACCATTAACATATACTAAAAGTTTGTAAGGACAAAATTCAAGCGTTGGTTTTCCTAGTCTCCTGTATCTTTTCCGGTTTTTCTCTTTATATGATCCTTCTCCTGACAATAACCAACACAACAAAAAAGAATTAGCAAAGTGGTTCCATCTGTTGAAGCGTGATGCAATAACATAATGGGGATTATTTTCTTTATATATAGAGTAAATACTAAATTGTCACAATTGTGATTTTGATGTGGTTCCTGTTACATTCTGTCATTTTTAGTTAGTTTAAATATTATAGACAGAATTTAACATATTATAATATGTCAAACTCACAAAAGTGGAAGAATTAAATGCAATAATGAAAAGTGCAGATTTGATTGTTTTAAGTCATAGAGTTTGCATGAGATATAGGTATACTCACTCTGTGGTATTTTTTGAATGTTGTTTAACTCTATTGTTTGAAATTTGAAACTAATTAGAGCTTATTAATGTGAAAAATATATAATTTTGTGAAGATATCTGCACATGTTGAAAAATAGTTGCTAATACCTTCCTGTCAATCATTGCTAAGCTACGCTTTGATTTAAAGATTTGGTTCGCAATTTGGCTCAAGTATAGTAGCATGCTCTATATAAAAATACACAAATCTACATATTATTATTTTAACAAACTTATACAAGCATTTTCTGTTTGAATTTAGTTTTTCATATTGGTGTCTATGGAAGACTTGCTATGGCATTATAAATCAATATTAATTGTAGAACATAATGTTAATAACATTGTCAATACTGTCAAAACAATTTATAAGATAAATAACAAAAGGTCATTGGTTAAAGTAAGTCATGATGGGCTAAATATAAGTGCTTTACACACATAATTTTGGTCAGTAAAACATTATAGAATTTAGGATAGCTCTATTGCATTTTAACTCGAAATCATGTAAAAGTTCATCAATATCATTATCTAAATCTTCACTTTGTGACATTTTTGTAACCATGTCACTTATTAGAAATGCACCTATAGTGGCTTCCTCATGGTTATCTAGTATATCAATGTTAATAACATGAACTGGTTGGTTGTGTATGGATCTCTTTGAACCAAACCACTCTATTACTTGATCATACACTCTCTCTTCACATGTTATTATTACATCAAATTTTTCTGGTGACACTTGAAACTTTTCGGGACATGGTTTGATTCGACGATTTCGATCTAACATGTGTAACAGGCCATTTTGAGTATAATAAGTCTTATCCTTTTCTAGCAAATCGTTGTAGATATCATCATATGGAACTCCGAATTCGTAACAGTTTGGCCGATCTGCAGATGCACCAGGAAGTTTTACTTTTTCGCCTGTTCCAAATGATTTGACTTTGAAACCTTTCTTAGCTAAAAATGCGTGAGCCTCCATGCTGCGATTCATGTTTGACGAGCACACAACAGCTACATATAAGTCCGTCATCGTTCTAGCAACATAGACTAGTGTTAGTTTTTCAACTCGTGCTACACTCAGTATATTCAAATTATTACTTAAAAATGTTTTTGAACATCATCGACACACAAAGTTTAGACGACAAGAAAAATCATAGTATTTCATTTTTCTATTTTTACATATCCGTAAATGCACTGCATAAATATACAAGGTTGTCTGTTATATAAAGTTCGCAAATTATTATTTTATTCAATTTTATTTTTATTTCCAAAACCAAAGCCAGAAATAAATTACGCCACTGTGTCTCTTTCAATTTTAAATGTCATAAATCTGGCCTCTGGGATGGCAAATGTCAATCACAGATTACACCCCTATTTCAATTTGACATTTGTAAACACTCATTCATAGAGGATCATTGGGCGTGTTTGGCCCTGTGGGAAATTAACTACTTATTTCTTTCTTTCTTTCTTTAGGTTTTGGCCTTCACGTTAGTATTTAGCCATTAGTCAAGTAGAAATTTGCATAAAATTTTATATCAATTTCAATTAATTTTAATTAGTCATCAGTCATATGCCATCAAAATTGACTAATTTCACTCAATATCAACAAGAAATTCAATAATTATGAAAAAACTTCGACCATTTTTTCTCTCGATGGCGCCATAACTCCAACTACTTATTAATTAAACTATTAATTTAATTAAAAGATAGGGTCAGTTAGGCGCAACTTTCATATAAAAAAATAAGTTTTCTATGTTTTTTATTCGCCCAAATCATATGACACTAGTTGCCTTATATCTGAATGCCTTTAGACTTACTTTCCAATTATACGGGTTATCATTTTTCATGTAAACTTTATACAAATTCAGGTTTGCTACGTATCTGTCGAAGTCACGCCTTTTATTACGTAGTATTTATATACTCTTTGCATAGGGTTTTGGCTCCATCGTGAATGAAGATGGTCGTATTTTTTTCACAATTATTGAATTTAGTGTAAATTATGAGTGAAATTAGTTAATCAAGGTGGGAATTAGTAAAATTTTGTTCAATGAAAGTGCATAAATGAAATAATAATGAAAAAATCAGTGTATCGTGAATTACCTCGCTGCCGCCAAAACTCCCAAAGTGAGCTTATGTAAAGTGACCACCGCTCTACTCAAGACCCTGACGTGACTTTGTAAATAGTGACTAAAGACTTTATCAGAAATAATTAAAATTAATACGGAAGATGTGGCAGCATAGCATAAAGGTCTGAGCCGGCCCCAGAAAGGGTCAAAATAACTTAAAAAAATATTTGAAAAAATAAAAAAAAACTTAGTAAATAAAGAGTGATGACTGTATAAGAACAATTAATACGGAAGACATGTGACTAATGAGAATTAATTAATACGGAAGACGTGGCAGCATGGCCTAAAGGTCCGGCCCCAGAAAGGGGCAAATTAACTTTAAAAAAAAGTAACTTTCCATCAAAGCTTAAAGTTACTGTCCATAAAGCAAAAGAGAAACCTCTTTGCCGAATTCCGAAACCTATGGAAACTACCGCTACCTAGTGACTGATTAAATAAAGTGTGAGTGTATGTTATATTTATATATACATTAGGAAAGATATTTTTTTTATTTTCGTGGTATTGTAAGCCTACGCGCACACTGGTGACTTAGTTATCACCATAACAGTACATTTATCTTATTCATGTGGAAATTTTATTCGAATACGAATGTACTGTGCCGGTTATCGTCACCAGCACGAAAAGCACACGCACATACAGCGTCTCAAATTTATGTTAGATATAACAAAAGGAATAAAATATGCATGAAGTTTATTTTGTCTTCTTCTGATATGTACGTAAAATTAAAAAGTTAAAAACTCCATTTTGTAATACATTAACTGAAAGCTTAAATTTTAAACTATTGCAATGTGCTTTTATAAATAAAATAAAAAAATAATGAAATAAAACATAAAAGCATGTGATGAAGTTTAATTTATTACAAATTTATATTAAATAACAAATCATGTTAGTTGGTTATTTATTTTGAAAAGTTACTGCCATGAGTCATGACTTACAGGATGCGGAACTGAATTGTAAACCCCTAAAAGTTAAACAGTATATTAATAAGAAGCAGTTGCTGCTTTCCAACAACGTTTTCCCCGTGTTGGTCTGGGCTCCTTTGACCATCTGCCTTCTGTCAGGCAGCTCGTGAAAGGCAAGCATAGGCTTACTGTCACTAACACCGTGATATCTAACTAGGTGGTAGAGTTCCACAGCGATTCACCCGGAGTGGTACGACCGCATTACCTGTTCCTGCTACCATAACCTCAGTTCTTGACGTTGACGTGTTCCGGTTTTAGTCAATACGTCACAATAAATATTTCATAGTTTAACTCTAATTTTTTATATGCATATCAAATTTCATGATGATCAGTTCTACAGTTTAGGCACGAAAGTTTAACAGACGAATCTTCGAATTTAAAGTGTTAGCAAGGACAGTAATGGTATTTAATGTTAATATAGAATTATCGACACAATCAACCAAAAACGGACGTAACACACTTATGTAGTAATATATTAATACAGAAAAAAAACCTCGTAAAGTTGTTTTGAACTTTCAGATATTCGTTAGCCAACCACACTTATCTTTCTATCTTAGACGTAACTTTAAATCTGAACCGATTGTCCTAAAATTTGGCTTAGGAATAGTTTTACTCGTGGTGCAATCACAGAAAAATAAGTAGATTATACAGATAGATAGATTTAATGAACGTAAGTGCCTTTTTAAAATGTTCTCCCAGGAGACGACGGCTTGTCTACAATATATTAGTTTATGTATTTATGTAATTAAAACTTACTAAGTTTTTACTACTTCATCATATTATCCGAATTCACACCTCGATTTTGTTTTTCTAACCATATATTTTATGGTGGCACAAAATTAAAAAAACAACAACAAAAGCAACAGGAAAATAGTCATAACAAAATAAAGAATATAAAATAATAACAAGAAGATAATTTTAAAATTAAAACTTTTCGGAAATTTCACATTTGGCAAGAAATTTTTAAAATATGGGTGCGCAGAACAGCTAAAGTACTCCGATAACAAATCATACAAAATCTATGGGACCTAAATATCTTACAGCGCCCCTCTTGGTTCCCACAAAGATTAATCAATTTTGTGGGGTATCCGACATTGCTCTGAAAATATCAAAATTAAACTATAATTTTAATTATATACATGTTGTATTAATAAATGAACATAAAAATAGTAAACTGCATATCAGGAGCGTCACCAGCCAATGGTCTAGAAGGGGCACGCTGATACGGACATCGAGAAAAATATGAAACATAGGTTAAGTCGGGAGCCTAATGCCCTCGATTTTTTGACAAGCATTTCATTTGCCGTTTTAATAGTAGCAAATTAGTAGTAAAAGTACTAGAATAATCGATCAAGCAAGTAAGTTAAGATACATAAAACTATTTGCTTTATATTTATCAACTTCTGTATAAACTCTAGGGTAGGGGGAGGGGGGGGGCAGCTGCCCTTCTTGCCCCCCCGTTGGCGACGTCCTTGCTGCATATCATCAAATCTTATGCTTTTTCAGCAAATTAAACATAACAACATGATGGAACACTTTTTAGGGTTCCCTACCCAAAGGATAAAAACGAACCCTATTACTAAGTCTCCGCTGTCTGTCTGTCTGCCTCCAGGCTGTATCTCATAAACCGTGATAGCTAGAAAGCAGAAATTTTCACAAATGATTTATTTCCGTTGCCGCTAAACAACAAATACTAAAAATTAAAAAATAAAATATTTAGGGGGTCTCTATACGATAAACGTGTTTTTCTCGTATTTTTTTTGCTCAACATTAAAAACGGTAACAGGTAGTAGACGCTTCAAATTTTCACAGAATATTCATTTCGATAATATAACGTTTCAAAATAAACAATCCAATAAGTAACAATATAGTGAATATTAAAGGGGGACTCCCATACAACAAACGTAATTTTTAATAGATAGATGATAATACGGAGCCCTTTGTATTACATATATGTATATAATAAAACCTTTTCGTACTGGGAAATTATGTATTTTTTTAATTTTTTTCTTACAAAAGCTAAAGACACCAAAACAGTTTTACCATCTCAGTTCTCTCTTTTTATCAGTATCTTCAAACTTTTATACCGTAATGTCAGAGTCAAAGCTATACTTTGGAACATAGAAATATACTTTAATACCATAGAATCACAAGAAAAAAAAGGTATTGCGTAGGCGTATACAAATTCACCATTTTACATTACATAAATTCTAAAGTATTTAGCGTGGTTTCAGATATATTTTTTTTTCCGATTTTTTTAATATTTCTAAATAGTGCATTATTAATCTAATGAAAACCTATGTACCGTCTTAATAAAAAAGGAAATGTTTAAAAAACAACAAAAAAGGCTAAATGGTAGGTATCTGTTTTTTTTTGTAATAATTTCTGTATCTTGCATAATGTTTGTGGTTTAAATTTTATAGAAAAAACATAGTTTTAAATACCATCGATTTTCAACTAATAGTTAATGCCTATATATACATTCGGAAACCAATTTTGTTTGAGCGTATGGTGTATAGATAATCGTCCTAATCAACCTGCCTCCATCTCCAAATATTTACAGCTATTATTATTATGATATTTAATATAATAAACTAAAGGTTATTTAATTTTTGGGAAATTCATTGGTGATGTACAAGATATGAATTTATGTTTTAAACATCGATGTGTGTTTATTATATTTATTACAGTCTTTATTAAAAAAAACTACTGTGTATAAGCAGAGATTATTATTAATATCTTTTGTATTAGTATCGTCAGCTGACACGACATTGTGGGGTTAGACCTATATGAGACCAAAATATACTTCTAGGGATAACTGCATTTTGTTTATTTATTAGTCTGAGTTGTGAAAAATCACTCATGAGTGGGTACAGATTGTGTTCGGTAAGTTCCTTGTCGAAAATAATCTACGACACTTTTGGTCTAAAACTGTGTTTCTCTCAATCAACAATAGAGACGCAAGGGTTCTGTTACGCAAATTGCAAAATGTGTACTTTTTAAAAACGTTTTCGAATTTAGCAACATCTTTTTATATTCTATGAATTTTACTCCATCTCTCGGGTTCCATGTAAATTAATGAAACAGTCTAATGATAAGTAACAATGTCGACAACACCCTGGATGAGTGGCACGAGATTTAAAATTGACAGGAGTCATCACTACAGATTATACAACATGATCTTCACTGTAGTCTTTGATCTTCGACGTCACAGGCAGATGTCATTTTGACCATATTCCTATTTGTTAATATAGGTACTTTATGTTGTTTTTTTATTTTATCCTGGTCGGGGAAAGGCAAAGGATCTGTGTCCATACAGGCACGTCTTCCGTATTAATAAATCTTTTTCTTGTTATATATTTTTAATTTATGTCTTCCGTATTAATTCTTTATTTCAGTCATTAGTCACTATTAACAGAGTCTTGTCTGGGTCTTGAGTAAAGCGGTGGTTTCGTTACACAAGCTCGTTTATGAGATTTGGCGGCAGCGAGGAAATTCACGATACACTAATTTTTTCATGATTATTTCATTAGTGCACTTTCACTGAACAAAATCAAACTAATTCCCACCTAAATTAACCAATTTTACTTATATTTTACACTAAATTTAATAATTATGAATAAATTACTACCATCTTCATTCACGATGGCGCCAAAACTCTAGGTACTTTATGATTTTGACTCCGTTATCTGACGATAGAGTCGCTACTCGCTACTGTTCACCAAATACTACAATACTCTACTGTTTACACAATTTTGACAATAGTTTGACTGTGCACCCATTGGAGTTTTGGCGCCACCGTGAATGAAGATGGTCGTATTTTTTTCACAATTATTGAATTTAGTGTAAAACATGAATAAAATTGGTTAATTTAGGTGGGAATTAGTTTAATTTGTTCAGTGAAAGTGCACAAATAAAATAATCATGAAGAAATTAGTGTAACATCAATTTCCTCGCTGCCGCCAAATCTCATAGACGAGCTTGTGTAACGAAACCACCGTTTTACTCAAGACCAGACATGACTTTGTAAATTAGTGACTAATGACTGTTATAAAGAATGAATACGGAAGACATTAATTGAAAATATACAACAAGAAAAAGATTTATTAAAACGGAAGACGTGGTTGTATGGACTCAGATTCTTTGCCTTTCCCCGACTGGGATAAAATTAAAAAACAACAACAACAACTGTGTACCCATTGCTGTCCGAGTTTTGGCGCCATCGTGAATGAAGATGGTCGTATTTTTTTCACAATTATTGAATTTAGTGTAAAACATGAGTAAAATTGGTTAATTTGGGTGGGAATTAGTTAAATTTTATTCAGTGAAAGTGCATAAATGAAATAATCATGAAGAAATTAGTGTATCGTGAATTTCCTCGCTGCCGCCAAATCTCATAAACGAGCTTGTGTAACGAAACCACCGCATTACTCAAGACCCACACAAGACTGTGT
>NJDC01001912.1:13579-24598 GCA_002245475.1 Calephelis virginiensis | reverse complement strand
GGGGGGGGGGGGGGGGGGGCATTTTGCCACTTTGGAAGTGTCTCTTGCCCAAATTATTCAGATAAAAAAATTCTGGACACCTCAATACCATTTAGGAAGATCTATCCTTAGATACCCCAAACTTATGGATTTGATGGAAAAATCGTTTTTGAGTTTTACTTCAAGTATGGGAACCCCCAAAATTTATTTTTTATTCTCCATTTTTGTGTTAAAATCTTAATGTGTCTCACAGAATAAATTCCTTACCAAGTTTCAACAGCATAACTCTTATAGTTTCGAAAAAAGAAGCTGTGACATACGGACCGGCATAGCTCTTACCATGAGTTTACAAGCCGTAAACGTCAACTTTACTATACCTACCGTCCCTGTAAATGATTTGTAAGAAAACTTCGAGCTGCGCCTCTATTGGCAAATAAAAGAAACACACTTTTAGACCAAAGTCATAGATTTCGACGTTACTTTCCGAATGTAATCTATATCAACAATGTATATGATATCTAGTCATGATAAAGCTGACAGACATGGCGAAACTATAAGGGTTCCGTTTTGGCTTTTGGCTACGGAACCTTAAAAATCGTTATCACAAATTATAAAGTAATATGTACTTCATCGTTATTGTTAAAGATTACAGCATATTTTGGTTATTGTCGATAAAATCGATGATTAAGAGCATTTTTCTCCAATTATTGCTACTTGTTGATCATTGACCTTGCAAAGTAAACATATGGAGAAATAGAAGTGCTTGATGAAAAGCACCTAGATTGGGCTAGTTTATTTGCTGGCCAACAACGGATGTATTCTTAAAATTAGGGCGTACCATTTTCTTTTTTACTAGCTGTTCCGGCGAACTTCGTTACGCCCGTTCACTTTGTATGGGAAAAATTAAAATGTCGCTCGCGTTGTAAGAGATAAAATGTACCCCATGTCCTTCTCCCGGTTCTAAGATACCTCTCCATCAATTTTCAGCCTAATCGGTTTAACTATCACGACTTTTGATTCATCTTTCATATTTTTTTTCTTTGTTTTTAAGGTGTATTCTGCTATTCGTAGCGAAGACATATCCAACGAATCAAAAACCTTGAAAATTGGTCCAGCAGATCTCGAGTTATAAGTGTTGTAACAAACCCGAATTTCTTTTATATATATATACACATATAATTTCAATTATAGACTGACGTCGGCAAAGGTGATATAAAAGGAAAACAAGAGTTCAAGAAAATTAGTAGAAATGAAGTTTTGTATGCACTAATACGTGACTAATCCTAGCGTTATTATTCTAAGCTAATACTATAGATCCTTCATTATTTTTCACGTTTACGCTTTTAACATGAACTCTGAAGCTGACATGACACCTTCATTTAAGAAAAAAAAAATTGGAAAATAAAAAATGTGACATTGTTAAAACTTTGTTTAAGTATATACTCTTTGGGTAAAACCAGCATCCACTCACGTCTTCAATTGTCTCGGACGTTATTTAGCAAAAAGAAAATAACATAATGTTATTTTCTTTAGTAATAATTACTAAAGATTTTAGGCTTGTAAATAGACGTAGGTATCATTTCATAGGTATTTTATATTTTTAAATATAAAATTTCCCTATTCACCTTTTTCTCTGCTCTTAGGAAACCTCAGATTTAGCCTTTGTGGTCTAGCGGTTCAGGTGTTCGACTTGATTGCATGAGGTCCCGGGTTCGCATTCCGGGTCGAGCAACAAAAAGAAAATTGGGTTTTTATAATACAAAATTGACACGTACCACATTATGGGACTTAGTGTCTTCGGCTAGTCGTGGGTGCCCTGGTTGTACCTCAGACTACCTCTTCGGGGCGTGAAGATACATTTCTTTTACAAAATCGAATCAAATTTATTTAAACAATTTTATAACAGTTAGAACACAGCTTAGACTAACTCACGGAGCGGTTTGTACCGACGCCCGCGGCGATTGCGTGCCCGCAGGTTCTGTAGAATGTAGAGTAAGAAAAAAAGTAAGAGCACATTTTACGACGCGTTTTATACCCTAAGCGTCCGCTCCAGCTCTTAGAATCGTACAAGTTTACGAGCGATGAGCGTGCTCCTACTGCACGAATAAAGCCAACTTTAAGTCATGAGTTTAAAATCAACTCTATCAAATTTAGAATAAACGATCACTTTAATAACCAAATCTAAACATGTTCTAGGCTGGCTAAATCTCGGTAGGTACCTCGAACAAATTGCTGACCTAATAAATACAGTCGGAAGAAGCAATGTCCGCCACTAGTTTACTAAGTAAACACGTTCAGTCTGTTGTGAACTCATCCTCTATCTAGTACAGTCGGGGCATAAACAAAGATGGTTCATGAATTTCATAAAAATGCTGTTTAGATTCCCGTCTGAAGAATACTGGCATCATAGGTATACAGTTCAGTATTCTATCCAGGGGTGTAGCTACCGTTGTATACTTACTATATCTGCGAACCATTTTGACGAAAAATATTAAAGTAAGTAAAAATCATATTTTACGTGATGATTATTTTTTCATTTTAATTATGTTTCGATTAATTTAATATTTTCAGGTACGGTGATGTCATGAATGGCCCGATGGTAAAATAATTTTGTTTTGGTCAAATTTGTACAGTCCGACTAAATAGTGGCATGCAAGGATGCGTTCGGATTAGTAACATAACTTTACACTTTCGAGCCACGTGTTTAAACCGTCGTATCTAAGGTAACTGGCAATCTTACATAGCTTTAATCTTCCAGCCTCTAATTACCAACGCATCGTTGATATCTTTGGTGTCTATGTGTCTGCGTGTTTGCCTGCTTTTGCAGTATATGTAAATAATTCTGGATAAGTCTCCACTTAGAGTAAAATGAACGCCTGTAGTTGTTCATTTACGCGCGGGTAATCCATTATTTCCGAATAAAACGCGTTATTTCTGACGGCATTTATGACGCAATCGAAACGGAGCCAACAGGCCTCAATGATATTAGAAGTGAAGTATACATAGCATCTAATGTTTTTATTATGTACTCAACATCTGATATCTTCATTTTGTAGCTGTTTGAGATCAAGTTTAATTTTCTCAAGAACGTCTTCTGTTCTTTTCAATTTCTCTGCTTTAATATTGTCTTCTAAATCGACTAGATCTCGCGACAATACTCCTGTCTCATTAACAAGTGAAACAATTGTGTTACATTCCGAGTGTAGTAAAGCTAATAGCTTGTATGCTTTTTTTGCCTGATCGTCTTTCTTTGCATCCTGAAAGTACAAAATATAAAACACGGGTAAAACATTTGGGTATTAGGCCTGAAACTGCATCGAGCGGACGCTAGCGACGGACAACCATCACGTAAAATGCGTAAAACAAAATGCGGGTTGTTCAATTTTGTAAATAAGTAATTTCTGACGTTTCGAAGAATTTAATACACTACTATTTAACAAACGACGCCAACATGAAAAAAGGAAAGCCAGTAAGCTCATTTGTTGAATTCGGACGGATGTGATATGAGTGACCGTTGAGGGGAGGTGGACTTGGCTCCCGCATAACGATGCTTGCCTCTCCCCGACGGATACCATCCGTGCATCCGCTCTACACAGATTCAACCATTATAAATCACATACACACTGTATACAAACTGTTTTATAAATTAAATTTAAAAAAATCGTCAGAATTTGGTAACATCGTTGTAATTTCTGTGATATATATTGCATATCTTGGTGTCTACATAAATTAATGAAACAGTCTAATGGTACAAATAATACTAATCCTAGTTCTAGTTTCTCGTGAATTGCAATGCTCTTTGTTTATGGTAATGCTGCCATATAGTGTGGAACAAGACGTCTACTCTGTCTCACGCTATGACAATTTCTAAACTAGTTTTACAACGAATCCGAAGATATTTGTAGAAGTGTAAAGGTAGAGACTCAGTTTACGTTACTTCGTATGCA
This sequence comes from Calephelis virginiensis, assembly GCA_002245475.1. Lineage (NCBI taxonomy): Eukaryota > Metazoa > Arthropoda > Insecta > Lepidoptera > Riodinidae > Calephelis > Calephelis virginiensis. The sequence continues at coordinate 20,672 of NJDC01001912.1, read as the reverse complement.
TTACGACGTGGGAGAGTAGGCGTGTACACTGGTCCCACGTATGCAACGTACAATTGACGTCAGACGTTGTTCTGACTTCATTGTAAAATGTTTTCTAATTCGGAAAGTGAATTTGAAAGCGGTTTATTAAGTTTATTTATTTTTAAATCTATATGACTTCGTTACAAAAACAAAATAAAATGAGAAAAAAAAGATATTGGGTACACGAATAAATTCTCCTCCCATTTTATTGTTTGTAACGTTTTTCTCCAACGACGTTCCGACTGCATCTGACGCGTCGCGCATGCGTACGATCTAGAAACACACTTGTCTGACGGCTGGGATAGCGCATTATCCCCCCTCCACCTTTCCCACGCCGATCTGGATCGACAGATCTACGTACGTGTGGGACGCGTAAGATAGCGTTGCATAAGATATGTATGTTTCTAAGCCAATCGTTTTCATATAAATTCAAGGGTGTCAAACGATTTTTTTGACAGCCATAGCGATATATTTGAACAACCGCAGTGCAGCACTAGAAGCAGCAGGCTCTCTTGAAGCCCCTGCAACAGAAGAGGATGAAGCTGCGCTAGCAAGAGCATCGAACGCTACCATCGCCTTACCTCCACCTCAACCTTCCCGCAGAAAGCGCGACAGCGACCAAGCTGGGAAAGAAGCTGAACAAGCAAAACGCCAGTGCTCGGCCCCCTCTCAACCTCCACCCCCGACACCTACATCCTTCGCAGCCATAGCAGCCAAGAAGGTTACGAACCCCTCTGCTGCACCAGCACCAGCATCACAAGCTCAAGCTACATCACCGAAGAGTCGATACCCTCCTCTGGTGGTAAAAAACCTCCCAGACTGGGCGAAGCACTTCAAAACACTAAAAGAAAAACTTGGACATGCCCCAAATGCCCGCCCATTTGGAAGAGGGGTTCGCTTCTCACCAAAAGAAGAGGAAGAGTACCGGGTAATTCAACGTTACCTCACAGAAGTGGAGAAAACCGAATCTCTGTCCTGGTTCTGCTACTTCCTGCCAACGGAGCGGAGTATCAAGGTGGCGATCAGATGTCTACCGGCCGATACAAACCCGGACAAAATCAAAGAAGACCTACTGACCCTAGGGCATGAAGCGGAATAAATTCGCCCAGTCAGAGCACGAGCTGGCCGCCCCGGATGCATATTTATGGCGATCATAAAAAGAAAACCGGAGACCTCCCGAGCATATACAGCATTAACGAACTCCTTTACATGCGCGGTGTAAAGATCGATGCCTGGCGAGGCAAGAAGGGGCCCGCCCAATGCCACTGGTGTCAACAGTTTAGACACTCATCTCACAACTGCCATAGCCCCCAGAAGTGCCTCCGCTGCGGAGATCACAGGGCAAAAGAATGCCCCCGCCCCCGCGAAGAACCCCCAACCTACGCAAACTGCAGTGGCCCTCACACGGCCAACAACACCTCTTGCCCTGTCTTCCAAAGAGAGGCAAAAAACAAGAAAGCAGGGACGGTCGCACTAACCATCTCAACCCGCGATCGCCAAACAGAAGCCAGAGAACCGGAAGCAAAGGAGAACGAAGAAGTGCACACTGGCCCGGTCTCCACATTGATAGCTCCAGCAAACGACCCAAAGCCCCGGAACCAGCCCAAGAAACTCAGGACAAAAAAGGCCAAAAAGGCTAAGAAAACTGCAAAAGTCAAACCGTCTGAACCAACAGACATACAAACAACTTCCGAGGAAACAGACAAGGCAATCTCAACTGCCCAGCCCACGAGGGTCGCGTCAACCCGAAAAGTTACCCCAATGTCCCCGGACGAAATAAACTGGTAGTGCTTGAAAAAGCCAGATTTTCCAAGATGTGCTGGGGTCACTTCGTGAGGGTTTAGACCCAGTCTCAGCCGTCCTCAGGGTGATGAAGGATCTTCTATCACTATATGGATCCTAAAACCCTGAGGATACTTTACTGGAATGCCAGCGGTATCAGAGGAAAAACCGCTCTCCTCAAACACCTGCTCAAAGAGCAAGACGTCGACATCGCCCTAGTGTGTGAGACCTAACTGGGCCCACGGGACAAGCTAAAAATCCCCAACTACATCTCATACAGACAGGACGAACACACAGGAACGTCGGTCTACCGTGGACTCGCCATACTTACCCATAGGAGGATGATTCACCAACCACTCCCCCGTCTGCAGCTAGACTCTATGCAGGCTCTATGTGTAGAGTTCCTAGTCGGCGGTCACCGGATGCAAATTTTCGCTATCTATAAACCTCCACAATCCAAACTTCTAGCAGAAGACATAAAAAAATTGTTTGAATCTCCTCTACCCACAATTGCAGCCGGTGATTGGAACAGCAAACACCTATCTTGGAACTTTTCAATTATCACCTCAGCAGGCAGAAGACTCTTCAACATAGCCGAAGCAAATGGTCTCTCAGTGTCTGGCCCGGAAACCCCCACTCACTTCCCCCATGCATCGACCCACGTTCCCGACGTTATAGATCTAGCCGTCCACAAGGGGATCTCACAAGCCCCAGTACTGGAAGCTATTCCCGAGGACATGGGGTCTGATCATCTGCCAGTCCTCCTGACGTTGAAGGAAATCCCATCACGCATCAGCCCACCAGCCCAATTCAGTGGAATCTGTAGGGTTACTCTCGAAGCTCGATTCATTGGAATTATTGGAAATTGGAATCGAATATGTCATTTTAGGTACTTTTGAACACAATACTGGCGAATTATTACCATTTAGTTAATAGTAAATAGTAAATTATTTTATCCTATTCGTTGAATTTATTTGTAACTAAATGTTAATAATCCTCTAATTCTGTGTTCACAAGTACCTAAAGTGACATATACGATTCCAATTTCCAATTCGCATGATATCGAGATTCCAGAGTAAACCCTACTGTTCGCCACTGAAATCTAGCAGCACACGCCGAGCTACCCAGTTACCTCCGCTGAGGAAGTCAACCAGCTGGCTGATCAACTGTCCTCCAGCATTCAAGAAGCCCCGCAAGGGCAGCGACCACATCTCAACCAAACAGTCGCCTCCTCCCTCCTCTTCCTTCCTACCTGCAGAAGAAAATTAAGGAGAAGAGGGACCTTAGAAAAACCTGGCAGAGAACTCGCTGTCCCACACTCAAAGCGAAGCTCAATAAACTCTCAGAAGAAGTAAAATCAGACCTGGAGCAGATTGCCACGGAAAGCTGGGAGACCCGCATCGACGAAGCAGTGGATGACTGGTCAGCCATGCATCGGCTCTCTCGCCAACTTACCCAAACCCCACCGCCAATCCGCCCATTGAATCACCCCGATGGCTGCATAAGATACAGACTAGAGGACCGTGCTGAAATATTCTCGGCACATCTGGAAAAGACAGTTCAGCCCAAACCCTAGTTCGGATCCCAATACAACGAACGAAGTGGAGGAGGCAGTAACAAAATTTCTCGAAAACCAAGTTAAACCAGCCGTCTCACCCATCTTCTTCTCACCACTTACGGTAAAGAAAATGATCATGCTGTCCAAACCCAAGAAAGCTCCGGGCGCAGACTCGATTACAAACAAGATGCTCAGACATCTTCCCTTCCAGACAGGTGCAGCAATCACGCGGCTCTTCAACGGCATCGTGCGCTCGGGAGAATTTCCCCAGTCATGTCATAATGATCCCAAAACAAGGGAAAAACACTCTCGACCCTGCCAGCTACAGACCGATCACCCTTCGTCCCACTCTTTCGAAGATTTTCGAGAAACTGCTCCTCCAACACATCCACACATACTTCCAGCCCCGTGCTGAACAATTCGGGCTGAACACAGCACAGTCTTTCAACTCACGCAATCATCCAAACGCTCACCTCTGCTCAAAACAGAAAGCAAATAGCCGCAGTCGTGATGCTAGACATGGAAAAAGCCTTCGACCGAGTCTGGCATTCCGGTCTGCTCTTTAAAATGATCCAAAAAGAGATTCCTCCCCGCATCATTCGCATCATCGCTTAGCAACCGCAAATTCAAGGTGGTTGTTGAGGAATCACTATCCCAAGAGCAACCCATCACTGCCGGCGTTCCCCAGGGCAGTTGCCTCTCGCCAACCTTATATTCCATCTACGCGGATGATACCCCTGTAGGCGAGGGATGCTCCCTCGCATTATATGCTGACGATGCTGCATACTTCACGTCATCGATGTCTCCAGCACACGCCGCCTTCAAGCTCCAGAGATCTATCGACCTCCTAACAAACTGGCTAATTAAATGGCGCCTCACAGCCAACGCTCATAAGACTCAGGCGCTGCTTACCAAGGGCCTAGCTCGAAGAGGCAAAACCAACCCCTCCTGAAATTGGACGGTATAGACATACCATGGAAGAGAACCGCCACTTACCTAGGAGTTACCATCGAAGCCAGACTTACCATGCGGACCCATATAAAGTCTTTCTTAAGGAAGGCAAGAGTGGATTTGGCCGCACTGCAGCCTCTTCTCACCTCCAGGCGTCCCCTCAAACTCAAACTAGGTATCTACAAGACCTACTTTCGGACAAGACTCACCTACGCCGCTTCATCCTGATACCACTTCGCAGCTCGCGACCTTCGTCGTAACTTGGAGCAACTGCAAAGCGTTGCACATCGTCGCATCCTGGACGCCCCACGTTTCGTCAGGAATGACGTAATCCAACGCGACCTCCAACTCGAAAGCGTCGAAGAGTTCCCACCGCCACTTTGTTCTCCCGTGCGGATATCTCCACCCATCCGAACATCAAAAGCATCGCCCCAAACCACGCGCGACCTCCTGACCGAAAACTGTACACCAGGGACTTAATCAACCCCCCTTCCTCCTCACCCCATTAAGTCGTCCACACGGTCGCTGATCGCTCCTGCTGGGCCTCGCTTAGGGGTCTCACTCGGTAGGGTTTGATCCCACGTGATGACGTGAAGACAGGAGTGAGGAAAAACAGAAATCCACAGCGAAACGGGTACAGTACCCGTGCTCAAACCTAACGACATAGCGGTTTTTACGGTCAGCGTTTGACACCATGGTCAGGGGGCAAACGCCCCGACACCATCATCACTGCTCCCCCCCAGGAGCAAGTGTGACATCCTACGCGAGATTTTTGTCAAACTTCATCATGCATCGTATACGTTGAGTACGTGTCGGTCTGTTTCTACCTTAACAGTAACTGATTGTCCAATTTCACAAATGCTTTTATTTGTATTGCGAGTAATTATTAATATACTCGTATGCGTAAATGCGGTGTTAGGGCGCGTCCTTTCAGCTTAGACGTTCCATATCTATCCATATCATATTTATTTATACTTATTCGTAAACATACATAGGCTTATTTATTCGCAGATTAACAATCAGATCTGTCTATTCTAAAACCCTTAATGCATCAATGCATCAACCGCTATTGTTTCAGTTTGTTTTAGATGTCTGCATTTCCGGGTCTGGGTGTTTATTAAATATATTCTGGTACCTATTTAAGAATTTCTATGCATCTTGACTAACACCCATAACACAAGCATATAAATTGCTTACTTTGCTAATCTAACCTAACCCAGGTTCAATTTGTGTGACTTGTCCAGGGGATATTTATTTATTTATTATTCCTCCAGAATAGCCAGAGATTAAAGAGGATAGATCTATAGGAATCGTGACACTTGTCCCTGTCTTGTCCTCGTTCATTTCATTATTCTTCTCATACAAAAACACCAATTTCGAAGACGCTAGATGCAGTTTTTGTGTGAAAGAGTTACAAACATCCATCCATTCTCACAAACTTTCGCATTTATTATATTATTTGGATTTTACGAAAATATAAACATGATATTTATTAATACACAATATGTATACATTTGTTGCGTTAGGCTGGGTCGAATAGACCATCTACCTCTCTGCTATAGGCAGCTTGTTGGGCACAAGTTATAATGTAGGCCATAATGACCTTGTCGTTTAGAGGGTAGAGTAGCCGGTAGACTTGCACAATAGGCCTCCAGCCTCAGGACAAAGCCGCACCTAAATCATGGTATCTGTAGACCACTTTTGTCTCTTACCGTCAGGAGATCCGTGTGCTTATTACCTGCAACATAACTTAGCGTAAATTCGGCGCCTATTTTTTGTGCAATGAACACCTTTTCCCGTGACCCTCCAATGCAATCGGCGAGCTTAAACAAGCGGTACCTAAATGGTGGTCCGCGGAACACTGGGGTTCCGTAGAAGAGGCGCAGGGCTTCCGCGTTCTACCTTTTCTGTAATAGTACTGTTAAGGACGCACGCCGACCTGTAAAAATGCGAAAGATAAAAATATGAAAAAAGCAAGGAGTGTCGTTCCGGGCTAGTCTCGCACGAGTCACCCCTATAAGGTACGACATCAAAATGTCAAGACCGAACCGTTTTTGATACGAAATATGATTGGTTCGAATTCTCACAATGTGATTGGACGAATCCTATGTTCGCACGTGATTGGTCGGTGTTTCCGCCGCGAAACATATAAAAGAACGGCCAATCTGGACGACCAGCATTCCGGGTCTGATCTCCGCTACGAGAACAAAGAAGAAAGAAGAACTCTGGAAGAACCTCTGCAAGAATACTGGAAGAACCTCTGCAAGAACTCTGCAAGAACTCTGCAAGAATACTGGAAGAATCTCTGCGATACGGGAGAATCAGAACCTATTTAGTGTTTACAGTCCACTATTATTGTAACTCAGATGAGACAGTTTTTATTGATTAAAGTGTGTAATATTTTCGTTTACGATTTAATCGACGGTTTCATTAATCTCTCGTAGGGACGTAGGGACAGTTCCCAAGTAGCTTTAACATCCCCTATTCCGGCCAGGCCCTCGCAGCTGTGACCAACTGCCTGTTTGTCACGGCCACGTTGGCTCATCACCGGCGAAGAAGTCTCACGTCCGCTACCTACGCTGGTCCCTCGAACCGGGGATCGGAAACCACCTTTAGCGGTCCTTGTAAGGATCCACTATATCTTTGGTCCTTCGCAGCCAACGAGGGTCCATTACATCTTTGGTCCTTGTAAGGATCGCTACATCTTTAGTGGTCCTTCGCAGCCAGCGGGGGTCCACTACAAGTACCTACTATCTGTCCTAAGAAAGAAAATACGTGAAA
>NJDC01001912.1:0-13436 GCA_002245475.1 Calephelis virginiensis | reverse complement strand
GCGCAGGGCTTCCGCGTTCTACCTTTTCTGTAATAGTACCTACTATCTGTCCTAAGAAAGAAAATACGTGAAAAAGTACTATGAAGAATTATGAAAAATACAGTAAATACTTTGTATCTACCTTCACTCATTCCAGCACTACATTGTCTACTGAATCTCTTACACACCGTACTGGCTACTAAAAAATTTTTTACTCTATCATGCTAAAGTAATTTAAATTAAGTTTTCTTTGCATTCAAATTTAAACCTCCTTCTTTACCATCGTCTTTTATAACAAATTTTCAAAACAAAACAAAATACATAAAAATAAGTGATACACAATTTGGTTTTAAATCGGGAGTTTCGACGGAGAGTGCTATTTTTAGTCTAAAACACACTGTCAAGTACTACACCGATAGGAGGACGCCGGTATATGCGTGCTTTCTTGACTTATCGAAGGCATTTGATTTGGTTTCATATGATCTGCCGTGAAGAAAGTTAGGGAGCGCGGGTGTGCCAGCGGAATATACGTCGCATGTGAAATACTGGTATTGTAACCAGCGAAACCAGGTAAGATGGGTCGATGCTTTATCGGAGGAATACAGGTTGGAATGTGGTGTGAGACAGGGCGGATTGAGCTCACCTCTCCTGTTCAACCTGTATGGGAACCAACTGGTTGAATGGCAGGGCGGCACAAATGTCGACTGCCATATAGATGGCGTATGTGTCAGCAATATAAGCTATGCAGATGACATGGTGCTTCTTAGTCCTTCAATAGCTGGACTAAAGAAGCTGTTACGTATTTGTGAGACATACGCGGAGGTACATGGTTTAATGTATAACTCGAAGAAGAGTGAAATTCTTATATTTAGGGCACCGAAACAACAGCCGCGCTATGTGCCACCCGTATGTCTTAATAATACACCTTTGAAGGTCGTGAAGAGATTTAAGTACCTAGGCCATATCGTCACGAGCGACCTAAGGGATGACAAGGATATTGAGAGAGAACGTAGGGCGTTGGCGGTGAGGGGTAATATGCTTGCCCGCAGATTCGCAAGGTGCACTGCAGATGTAAAAGTCACTTTATTTAAAGCATTTTGTCAGTCTTTCTATACCGGTGGTCTGTGGGTGTCATATACGCTCCGCGCCTACGATGCCCTGCGAGTTTAGTATAACAATGCCTTAGGATGTCGTTGGGGCTGCCGTGGCGCTGTAGCGCCTCTCAAATGTTCGCAGATGCGCGCACGGACGACTTCTTCTTTGATGCGTAAAAAACTGTGATCAATGTTTGCAGTTCTATGTAAACTCCAATTTCTATTAAGTACTTACTTTGAAAAGCGTTTCGTCGGCAACAGAAAAACATCGTTCTAACTGTCCTTCAAGACTGTTTATCTCTTTTTGAATTTGTCTTGTATCTTCTAATATTTTTTTTATTTCTGAATTTTGTTTATCAACATTTCCTATTATTTCCAAAATACGTTTAGTGTATATATGCCTGAAAACAACATAAAAACAACTGTAGAAATCATTGGAAAATTTATTTATGGACCCTGAAGAAGCTTTTCGGAAGACACAAGTACAGTAAGCAAACTAAATATCTGTCCTTTCCTTTCCTTTGAAAGTATAAAGTACGATATTTCGTTCGCTTACTGTACTTAACATTTTTTTATGATATTGGAAGGCAATACAGTACAGAGCCCAAGCACGAATCCCTCTCGTTCTCGTTATCGTATTAATTTGTATGAAAACCAGAGCAGCGCCGCTACGGTCGTTTGAAGAACTAAAAGTCGGTAGCACGAACTTTTTAGTCTGGTTATCGTAAATGTTATAGTATAGTTAATTAACGACTGTCAATGTATGAAAATCGGCAGCACGAACTCAATTTTGATGGATGGTATCGTGTTATTCGACAGCTAGCTATCGTAATCTTACTCACCGAGAATTTTCAGTGACAAAACTATAGTTTCCTTGTTACGGCATAAAAAAATATTATTTAATTGTTCAAAGGTCCTTTCTGTGACTTTGTTTAATAAACCATCCTTTGTTTAGTTATTATTTTTCTGGCGTTTAGTAAATAATCTTATTGAAAATGAAGAAAATATTAAAAGGTAAGTTAAATATACATACTCGTATGATAAATTCATAAATTATTTATCAAATATTAATTAATTTAATTAATATTTGTAATTAATTTTTCTCGTAATTACCGTTTCGTTGCTGTATATCACACAGAGAAATTTAACAGAGAGCTTTATTGTGTAAAATGTTGAAAGCCATTAATGATTATTAAATACAGAAATAGGTATATACCGCCTCAATAGAGCAGTGACTGACAGCTGAGGCATAATAGTATGGCTTGATATTAAATAAACTTTTATATGATATTACAATTCTTTACAATTTGGTGTGTGACAACGACAGGCGAATTTTATATCTTATTATTATTAAATACCGTGGAGCTACATGAAAATTCAAGACCAAAACAATTAACACACATGGTTTCTAGATGGGTTGCAGATTTGGTCTAAATACAAATGAAAATATTTGTTTTCTATTTTCAGTAATCTTTGCATGCAATAAAACAGAAAATTTAGTTCTAATTAAGTACTCTAAAGTCAAAATGCTTAAAATTTTAACCAAAAAATATTATCTAATTAAAAAATATTTATTGCAGGTAATTCAAGTCATCCATAAAGATCTCCACCACTATCTCCACCAAAAACACCTTTGGGTCTTTACTACACATTTGAAGACGTCTTTGCAGGGATTACATGGTAAAACAGAAAAATGTGTTCCAATTACAACTGCATGATTATTCTGCATAACATGATTTGGATAACTTCATGACTTAAAAACAAAGTACATATAAAGTTTAATTTTCCTAACTCTTTCTGTGAAAAAGAGATGGTGGTTGATGAACCTCTAAGGCCAGTGACACCAGTGGAATGAGACAGTGGAAGGGACTTACTCATCAGGGGCATAGCTATGGAGACTAAATTAGTTGAAAGAATTAATAGGTTACATTAAAGTTTATGGATTATGATTATGCAATAACAATAATTATGTGTTAAATTTATTTAAAAACGTCTGTATAAATATCAGTGACTGACGCCTTTGATACAAGCATATAATTTGCTTACTTTTATGTTTGATTATATTTATGTGCTATTTTGTATATTTTTTTTGTAAATAGATATTTCACTGTATACATTACATAAAATAAATACGTGTATAAATATTTTTTGAGCAAATGATAAAGAGATAGCACATAATTAGAGTAAATAACAATAGCACATAATTAGAGTAAAGCTAGTCGTGGGTGCCCTGGTTGTGCCTCTGCCTACCTCTTCGGGGATATGGGCATGAAGATACTTAACAATAACTATAAATATGTAATTCATGTTACTTGGAAAAAGTTAAAACAAAATTGTTTCCACCTTTTAAGATTGTTTATTATAATTATACACAATGTTAGTTAATAGTATTTTCTTTTCAAACCAATATTACATATCAAGCATACACATCCAAAGTAAAGTAAAGTAAAGTAGTATCTATTTTCACTTCCATAAATTTCTTCCCACACTTAGAGTTCTAATTCAAAATCTCTCTGCTTTATTACAAATTTCTTCAACTTCACAGTATTTTTATCCATTTCAACTTTTAAACCCTAGTCAATGATCTCTCTGTATTTGTAAAAAAACTTCTTGGCTGGTTGGATTAACTTTTTGACTGGTTTTGAGTTTGGAGGTATTTATGATTGCTGCCGGCTGTTTCCAGGAAGGTCCCACTCTTCAATATTCACTGTAAAGTAAAGTTGAATTAAACATAAATAAATGATACATGTGTACACCGTAGGTGGTGTCAAGAGTCTCCGAAACTGGCGTGTTTGTATGAAAAGGGTAATGAATGTGAAGGAAGCCAGACAAGTTTGTCAGGATTGTGAGGTTTGGCACTCGATACTCTCTGCCTACCTCGTAAGGGACTTGGCGTGAAAATATGTGTGTGTGTATGTCAATACAGCGGTTTATCTATCCTTATGGAAATCTAATAATAATAGTAATTTATTCTCCATACCTATGTATTTCTTGTACCTAGGTAATATTATAAAATGTGTATCAGATAAATGAAGATTGCTTGATTGACTACAAAAAAATAACCTGAACAAAACTTTACTTGTTAAAATCCTATTTCCTCATTTTGGAACATAATAATTTAGTCACATAAAAATAACCTTTGTGTGAAATGCAAAATTTCACAGGTTTTAAATATAGATTATTTCTAGCATACCTGTATCAAATCGAGGCGAAAGCTCTTTCTTTTAATTGGTCTCATCTAACAAATAAATATCTTTGCACTCATATCCCTGAAGAGGTAGGTAGGTTTCAACATCCAACCAGCTTTACGTTCCACCTGAAAGGTTTAAAAATAATACAATAAATCAGTCTGATAATTAATTTATAAGAATATATCCATACCTAACATTCCTACTACTACAATACATACATACACACATTATGATCACGCAAAATGGTACATTTGTATTTTTAAGGACTCTATTGTAAAGATGTAGGTAATTAATTATTTTAACCCATGTTGGTCCGGGCTCCTTATGTAGAATAGATTGTTTGCCTTCCTGCCTGCAGCTTATAAGTGGCGATCAAAGGTTTTTTAGGTCTTGATCAACTCCAAGGTAGAGTGCTATGTAACATATTGCCAGGGTAGGGGTCAACCGTCTTAATTATTTTTGTCACCATAATTTCAGTGCTTGGCTCCGCTTACACAAATTAAATTATTTATTAACTTATAGAAAAAGACTCACTTCTGCATATAATCCACCATCACAACAAAGAGCGTTGGACTAATCCTCACCTGGAGACAGTTTATATACAAATACGAAACTTCTCATAAGTAATAAACACTTCCAAAGGTTTATATTTCTTACATTTGCCGATTGTAATAAATTACTTTTGAATTACTTTGGTCGAAATCAACTATAAGCTTAAATGTAAACACTTCACTATACAGAACTTTGTTTATGTAGTTGAGATAAGAGGACTATGCGTTCAAAAAAGTTTTTAAGGGTCGTAACAATAATCATCATCAAACCACGATTTATTATGTCACTACTACAAGTTAATCAAATATTTTTATTAAATTAAGCTTAAAAAGGAATAAATTAATATTTTGTTCTATTGAATGTCAAAACAAAAAAACTTTTTTTTCAAATGTTTCTGACTATTTTGACTATGACGTTATTTCCGAACGTTACTTGTTACTATAGTCTCTGACTACTATCGAGCTTACGATTGTAGTACGCTAATGTTTCATGCTACAAGTTCAATATCGTAATCGTTAACGTGTGGTTTACAGTTACGATTACTTTACGATTACGAGAATGTTTCGTGCTTGGGCTACAGGTGAAATAGCGAAAATTAAATAATGAAATAAGTTATAAATAATTCAGCTGAGCACTAACTAAACTTTTTTCAGATGTATATATCTTTCCAATTAAACAAAAATTAACATGACGTTATTAGACATGCTAGATTAGTCTGTCATGACATGTCAATTTGTGACATTTTTAGTCAACAATTTAGGGAGATCTAGAATAAACGTCTATAAAAATGCCACGTTCAAACTAATCTGACAGCAATAAACGTGTTTTGTCTTTTTGGACTACTTTCGTTGACGGAAGACAGCGATAACTTAAGATTTTGCGCAGCAAAACCACTGCCAATATCTGTTTAGAATAATAATAATCAATAAATAACACAAAGCATGGAACAAATTTACCTCACCGGTAATGATATATACCTACATACATGACTCATAAACTGACGTAACAAACAATAATAACATACAAAAATAAATAAAAAATTGATATAACCTTTTGTTTCCTCCTTTAAGTCTATCATATTTTATTTTAAGTTGATTTCTAAGTTCTTCTTTTTTTTCACACTCTTCTTTAAGACTTTTGGCTGTTTCTTTCAGATTCATTAACATCTTTTTATATTTTATCCTATCAGACTGTAAATGTAAAAAAATCTAAATTATTAAATAAAAAAAGTTAAAAGGTAGGTACTTATTAATAAACAAACATTCCAAAAACAAATGTTTGGGTTTGGAAGCATCAGTGCTTTTTTTCTCTGAAATGAAATATTATAATTAAAAAGAAGGTGTAAACTTAGTTACTATCCATACCACTAGACACGCCGAACCGCCTGGCGCCTGCCTTACCCAAGCGATATGAAGAGCATGTTTTCATGCGCGAATGCATTGAAACAAAATATACCAAGAATATTTTTTGGTCAAATACTAAAACTTTGTACCTTATTTTAATATAATCTCTATTCTCTAACCTGAGTGAAGCCGAGCCCGATTAGTATTGGTCTAAGATCAGAACCTACACAGACTTTCAGAGAGCTGATATTAGGATAAGACAAGACATATTTTGTAATTAATTTTTGCCCATTAGAAAATAAATTAAGAATGGGTTGCTTGAGAAATAGTGGACAGAATATTTTAATTATTAAAAAAAATATCTTTTTCGCTAAATGTTGCAAAATGAAGTTAATAATAAAATTTTATCTTGACTTTAAGATGATGACTTAGAATATGCAGATGTCGGGTTGACAATTATTTAACTGGACGAATTACTGGATTGCCAGATATGAACAGGTATATCAATGCCAATTACTTTCACTTTATTGGATAACAAAACAAAAAGATATATCAAAATAAATGATGGTTTATGGTGAAGACGTTGATATAGGATAGTACCAACTTTTTGCAGATAAATTTTTTCATTAAATGCGAAATTGTGGGACAGAGAAAAAAATTGCAAAATGATATATATAGATCTTGTATTAAGTTTAATTTTTTTTTACAAAACAACATAAAACAAAAATATGTACATATCCAAATTCATTTTAAATTTTTAAAAAATATTTTCTTGTTATGGTTTATATTTAAAAAAATACCAAAACATTTCGTAACAGTGAGATCCGAGAAAGAGTGGGATTGAAAGAAAATAAGAAATGGCATGCTCCGCTGGTTAGTTCATATGGGAAGAATGGAAGATAAAATATTGACAAAGCAGATGTGCAATGCAAATGTGGATGAATATAATATGTACCCCGGGAGACCTAGATAGACATTCCGCAATCAAATTGCTTGGGTATTATCTGAGGCTGGTGTCAAGATTCTTCGAAACCAGCATGTTAGTATGAAAAGGGTAATGAATTTTTGATTTGGCGAAAAGGTTAAGAAACTTATAAGAGCCACCTTGATAAAATTTATACGTTGCAATTGAGAATTTTAAAACAAATAGTGCCAAATTAAATTTTAAAAAAATATCAAAAAGATTATTCTAAGCTTATTAAACTTTGTAACGCAAAAGTAAATAAAATATTATTAGTAGAACAATACGATGTAAATCAATTGAAAACGAGAAATATGACAAAAATAAAATTAATATTACCAAAGTATAATAACCTGTATGGGAAACGAACATAGAATTATATGGTCCCTCAACTCATCAATAAACTACCATGCAATATAAAAGATACTCTGACAATTAAGAATACAAAATTTAAATTAAAACAATTTATATTAGATAGTCTGTAATAAGTATGTATATGTTTTTAACAAGACAACTTGAGTTTTATACAGGATGATTTAGAGATCAAAATTATGTGGAATATGAATTTTTGTTAAACCTCTTAGAATTTCTTGACTCACTGGTGCACAGAAAAACTCTTACGAGTTTATGTTGCACCTTTATTTGTAACCATATATGCTTATCTTTAATGTAAATAAATAATAATAATGTACGATAACATTTCATATCAATCAGTATTTAATATTTTTTTTAGTGATAAGATTTATGGTAATTAAATAAAAATGATTTTTTTAAGTGAAAACTTCTTTAGCGGCGTTGCGCACTTTTTTGGAATGGGTAAGAACTTCGAAACTCGCGTCAAATTCGTAAGACGGATAGCTATAATGCAACATTCCATCGCCAGTGCTTTAATGCTATGACAAAACTTTGTATGTATTATCAGACGTATTTATTTCATTCAGCGCTTTATTTGTACTAGTTTTAATAGTTTTAAGGATTGCATTTTAAATAGCGCTATTGCATTTTAAGGATTGTATGATTAGAGTGCGAACCCAAAAATGTCTGATTAACCACAAGATTATTGTATTCTACCACATAAATGATAGTACTTTCATACTGATAATTAAAGCAATTCATGCAAAATTATTCCCTAACCATTCCAAAATATCAAAATTGCACAACATTAACATTCAAGTTTTCACTTCTGGCAGTACTCCTGGAGTGCAACACATCTTTTTTGTTTTTGTTCAGAAGAAGAAAGTGTCTGGCACACTATTAGCAACATGCAAAATGCCTGGCAATGATGAATTAATATTTTTAAATAGTTCTTAGAAGCTATAAAAAAAAGGAAAGTATGCTTCCTTCAATTCAATTCGCTAGTTTTTCGTAAAAATTGGTTGCACAGTAAAAAATCCAATAAGTCCCAGCTGCCACACTGCCCGTAGACTGTTTGTAAGAGCATATTCCAAAAAATCAGATTTTCTAAAATACTTTTTTGCCAATGAATTATTCTATAATATAAGTTAAATATGTATTAACAAGTTTGCAATGAAACAATGCTTACATTGATACACTTTTTTTTTCGATTATGCAATCAAGTGAAAGTCACTAGCCTGTTTGATACCTGTTTAAATCTGGTAACACAGTAGCAATTCTAACTTAATAATAGGTAACTCAATATCTGCACATTCTATATATTTTAAATTTTAAGTCAGCACAAACATTTTCCTTTTATCTTAATGTTGCAACAAAAATCATTTTTGAAATAACAGATTTAACAAATATGTTCAGGTTGTTTTTGCAAACCAATTTATAAACATATATTCTAATATACTAAATTAATTATAAAATAAGTTCCATTATATATCAGCTCAATTAAGGTTCGGATCTTCTATTATATGTAAACTTATAATTTATTTAGTCAACTTACATCTGATAAGGACTTTTGTGCTTTAATTTTCTCAATTTCAAGCTTTAATGACAAACTTTTAGAAGTTAAATCTTCACTCTTTCTATGCAACATGTGTATGTTCTTATTGACTTCTTCCAATAAGTCTTCAGCCACATTTTCGGAATCAGTATCTTCCATCCCAATACTACGTAAAATATTTTGAATGTTAGTCAGATCTGCCTCTGCATATTCACAACTTTTTTGTACCTACAATATTAATTTACACTAAAAATTGTTTTAGGTGAGTTTTCTAAAATTCAATTGCTAATAGTAAATCTAAAACACAACATTTTCTTTTTGAGTCATTAAATAGAGAAATATAAATAATAAAAAATCATAAAAATATAAATACGGTAAGTAACGTTTTTTTTTTCCAAAAAAAAAACAGGAGATCCGTAAATAAAAAAAAAAGTAAAGGTTAGCATGTACACAAACGGCTAAAGTGATAACTACAGTTCCACAATTACCAAGAAGTTATGAGTCTATTCATGTAAAAGAAAGTTATATTATTACAATAAGCAATTGGGCAAGTTTTTGTAATAAGCAAAAAATAGTAAACAAAGAAATCTCAATTTGATAATATTTTCTACACAATTGTCAAACTTGGCCAAGTAGTCTACATTTGTAAACTCTCCTTACCTAACTATTCAATTTGTCCAAAGTAAAACTTCCTAATTTCAGTAAAGCTATCAATGAGAATGTAATAGAAAAAAAATATTAACCTACCTGTGAAAATTCCATATCCATGACATTTCTCTCACTTTCTAACAAATCTAATTTTTGCCTCAGAAGTATACTAGTTTCTTTTAACTCTTTTAAGGGTTTTGTATTTTCAACTTTTACTTCACTATCTTCAATACTTTCTTCAATGTTTTTATTTTCTTTTTTTGCTTCAGTGGGCATTGATTTCATGTCATTAGCTTCCCTTAATTTTTGAAATATCTCTGTAGAGAAACTTCTTAATAACTCTGAAATATACATAAAATTAAAACTAGAACTTGAGATGTAACAGAACCAAATGCTCTGAATTAGAAAAAGATTTAACATAGTAAAATACATGTAAAATAATTATTCTTCGCAGTCAATGCATCTTGCCTGAATGGATGGACCAATTATGCAAATTTTTTTTTGTTATATTGGTTATCGTCAGTAGAAGGGTTATATGGGGTTAAAAACGGAGGAAATGGGATAAACAATGCTTAAATACATACAAACTGTTAGTAGCTGTTAATGTCGAGCAATACTAAGTTAGCCAGGTAGGCTTGTTCTTATATAAATATCAAAATATTTTGCACACCTCAATATGTTGAAATGCTTACATAATTTTGTAACAAATTTTTAACACAGATATTCCGCAAATAAATATTTTTTATTTTCATTTCATTTCATAAATATTAGTGATATCTGAACTTTACCTGGGTCATAGTTCCATTTGACATTTCTATTTGAGTTCTGTGCATTACAACAGGGAGGAATCCAAATGGTATTTAATTCTTCTCCAATCTTAGCAGCAATATCTTGCAAAAATAAATATTTTTTATTTGTTACATTCTCTTTACTAGGTTTTTTGTCTTCTTTGGGTAACTTTTCTATAAGGAACATAAACACTTGTCTCAATTCATTTTCATTGTGATATAGAAATGTTTGATACCCAACATCATTTTTGTAGCCTAAGTCCTAGAAAAAGAGTATTTTCTAGTACATTAGCAGTTATGTCAACATTAAGCAAATAGAATTGTAAATAATTTACTCTACGTAAATATATTTTTTTTTAAATAACTATAAAGTGGCTTTTTGAAACAGCAGAGTAACAGCTAAATCAAAGCAAAAAAAAAAACACTATTAGGGAAGCATAATTTTCTTACTTTTCAATAAATAAATATTTAAAATTAAGCTGTCCTTTATAAAATATAATAAACCCAAAAAATCAACAGCTCATATAGCTTGGATACATAGATAATAAGTTTGTATTTTGTAACAAAAAAATGCCTTACCTTACACAGGGAAGCAATTTGGGCAGCTACTTCAATTCTTTGTGATAAACCAGGTGGTAATTTGCCTGGGGCTCTGAGCTTTCTATCAATTGTGTTTAAGCATTTTGAAGCAGATTCTATTATTATCTCTTCTGGAAGATCACTTAAGTTCTTGATATTTTCACTTATTTCTCTGTAATTCATACTGCTAAATACTATTTGGGATATGTGTTGGTATATACAGGATTTACAGCTATGAACTATAACTAACTGCGATGTTTGAAATGATTCACACAAACTTTACCTTTTTCACCATTATGTTAAACTTTTTTTCAAGAAAAAGGCTTACCATCCTAATATTAGAAATTATATTTTATTAATATTTTTAGGATAATGGTAGGTAATTTTTTTTTAATTATTCTTCACTTTATTAAAAGTATATGTTTTCATGAGAAATGCCAATAGAAGTGAAAAATGAACATGTATCTTAACTTTTTTAACTGTTTATTATAATTAAAAAAACCTTTGAGCCAAGAAGACAATAGCCTTTAGCTTATAAAGATATTAATATGATGTGTATCAACACAAACCCATAGGACTTTCCCTAACCAAAAATTTATGATTTTTAAGACTTGATGATACTCTAGTATATAGTTAGTTACAATAGTTCAGATTTTGTGTAGACACAAACCGCCAAAATCCGAATTCTAAACTATTTGATAAGGACCTTACTAATTTATACAAAAAATGCGTGTGTTTATTGTTCTATAAACAGGCTAGATATTTACATAGGTTAGGTACTTTTATTCTGATATATTTAAATGAATTCTTTAGAACAGGGCTTCCTAAACTGTATGTGTCCTGTGCTCTGGGGCGTCGTTGCACTGTCCCATAGGCGTCAAGTGTCAATACTACCGAGTGACTAGTAACTGGTAACTAAATTTCGTCCACGGGGTGAAAGCTGGGTTAAGAGGAGTTATAAAAAGTAGTGCTTGTACAATATAAAGGAAGTGTTTGATCTGGAGGAGAAGACACCTCTGACACTAAGTGGGTTAAGGGGCGTCGTTAAAAAATTGCACGACCAAAGGGCGTCACAGTGCAGATAAGTTTGGGCAGCCCTGCTCTAGAGAACGAAGAACGAGAACACTAACTTGCAAAACAAAATATACTTACATGTTAAGCTGTTGTAGAAAATGTAATATAATTGAATCCACTTCCTCCATGTCAATTTATTGGTTGTATTTTGCAAAGAGTATATAATCACTACGTTCTAGTATTTTGTTTGGTATTTTGCTCATCAGTATTAGTTAATACTCATGAGCAGAATCCTGTTTCTTGTATAGACGTATTTTCGCACTTAAAACATACAAAATGTTTGCATGTGTGTGTGCTGCTATAGGCTACACTACCAAAAAATTAATATATATATACAAGTGTTATTAAAATATTGTTATTATTTATAATATATTTGTTACATTTTAATAAAAAGCTCATTATTCAGTTATTTAGTTAATTGCTGATTTTTCATATTATTTATTTTACTTAACCGGTCACACAGACTTGCAAGTTTGTTTGAAATCCGAAGCCGCCATTATTATTATTTTTTTTAATTAATTATGGCATGGGTGTTAACAACTGCCATTTGTCGAGTTTAAAAACGAGGAAACATTTGAAGAATTTAAAAAAGGAAGTTAGGAATTTGGAAAGTGATAAAGATAAAGGATCATTTACAAAATACAAGGAAAGATTTGCAATTAAATAAGTTATAAACAATACAAGCGGCATACTAACTAAATATTTACATATTATAATTTAACGTTATTATTTACAATAAATACGGCTAATATGGAAAATGTGGAAGGAGTAGCAAGTAATGTAGCTACAGTTGTTGGCAATGGAATATTTTTGTCAATAAGGTTACTATAGAATGAGGAATGATCGTAATTAGGACAGGCAAAGAAAATGTGATTTAGATCACCAACATCAGTGCCACACTCACATATATTATGGTCTTTAATGTGAATTCTGTATAAATGTTCAGGTGTGTTTGTATGACCCAATCTCATACGAATTATTGTAGAAGTAGGTAACTTATCAAGTTTCATATCAAAGAACCATGGTTTAGCCGGTATAGAATGCTGAACAATGGAATACATTTTACCTTTAACTATTCGGTCACTGTCCCATAAGTTTTGCCATGACTCTTTTAAATAAAATTTAGGAAGAGCTGCTAAATCATGGGCGTAATTTATATATGGATACATGTCGCCACACTGAATTGCATCTTTGGCACACTGATCAGCTCTGTCATTTCCATAAATGTCACAGTGACTTGGCACCCATGCAAAAATAACTTCAATATTTTTAGTTAAGGTGATTCGTTTTTCATACTAAATTTATGGCATTTTTTCAA
>NJDC01001910.1:185939-199020 GCA_002245475.1 Calephelis virginiensis | reverse complement strand
GGTGGCAAGCCCATCGCCAACCGGGCACATTTCCAATCCCGACCAACGTTTTTTTTATAATTAGAAAATTGGGAAAATCCAATTTTCTTTATGTTGGCCGACCCGGGATTCGAACCCAGGACCTCAAGCAGTCAAGTCCAACACCCGGACCGCTAGACCACAGAGGCGATCTTATGTTGTTCTTATGTTTTTTCAAAATGACTAAACGCGTTTACTGGTTTCGATAATTCTTACGTCAATAGATTTGATTTAACCTGACGAGTGTCACTAAAGATAGGACAATAATCAAAACTCACCATGCTGACAACTAGACGTCATATAGTTAAAATAAAAAGAAAGGTGATGAACTTCGTTAAGTGGAGAATCGCGGAATAAATATTCAAAACTAGCTGTTGCCCGCAGCTTTGCCCATCTTAATGATCCCACGGGAACATTTTTTCGGGATAAAAACTAACCTATGTGTTAATTCAAGTTCCTGTCAATGTGTGTGTGACAAATTTATGAAAGTCGGTTCAGCAGCTTTTGAATGAAGAAGTAACAAAGAAACATACAAACTTTCGCATATGTATTATAAGTAGGATATATTTTTTGGTTTCTTTTACCACATTTCATTTTCAAAATGGTTTAGGATTTTAATTAAAATTACTATAAAATTGTACTTCGTATACTATCTGATGACTATCAAGTTTCAGTACAACTTTTCTGTAAGAAAGTTTTTCACAAATGCTACATTGATTTTGTTTTAGCAGGCCAACATTAGAGCTTTTCAATTCAAATTCAAAACCAGATCGTTAAATTGCCAAACCACTTGAATATGGTAGGCAGCAGCCTATATAACAAAACACTTTCGTCATCTTTTTTTCTATATTTCTTTTTTGTGTGTCGATATTCTTTTTTTTTATGATTTTGGAAGGCAAACAAGTAGACGTATTTCCTGATGGTAAGAAATTCACGCGACCTTGAGACACCAAAGGTGGTAATAGTGCGTTGCCAACCTGAGACCGGGATGTTAGGCCTCGAGCAAAAGTAAGTTTACCTGCTACCTTACCCTCCGAACCGGAACACGTCATGACGTTAAAGGAACCTTGTAAAAATTACATAAAAATTACATTGTTGATATTCAACTTTGCTACAAATGTTGTCATTTATGTAATATGTATTGATTCTAAAACAATTGTAATTGTGTAGTCTACTACAAAAGTGTGATCGGATACGATGGGGTTGACATGTCTCTGAACAAAACCCCTCTAAAACATAAGACTAAAAAAAAATCTTGAGCTTATTTTTATTTTTAAATTCATTTTTTTTAAATTCATTATTTTTTTGCTATTTTTTTTTGTATTATATATCCTTAAAATATGGTACTTTTCTAGCAAACAATAGGTATATAACAAGGAGTATAGGAACCTTATTTAGTTGTAATATCCTATTTAGAAATTGGTAACCGAAATAGGTGTCGAAGGTCACCAAAATCTCACGACGCGCTTTATAAAATATATTATTCGAAGAATTGACTCATCCATATAGAAACAATTCAGTATTTTAGAAACGCCGGATATTTACGTCTGTATGATACAAAATCTCTTTTGAAGATGTTTCCGAGAGCTTACTACAAGACAGGACGTAAAAGCATCGAATAAAGGGACAAAATATATAATATCTATAAAAGAAACACTCGTTAGTTGGAGAGCGCGTTTTTTAGGGTTCCGTAGTTGAAATTCAAAATGGAACCTGTCAACTTTCGACGTGCCCTTTTCCCCTGTTCCCCTGTATGTTAAGGTTACTTTATTCCGAAGCTAATGGGACATTGTGTGTGTATTCTGTGGACTGCTTTACATATACACGATTTTTTTTCACATATGCACAAGAACTCCTCCCGTACAAAGAACTGAAAATAAGATTTTTTTTATACCTTAACAAGCTATTCATTACATAGGTAAAAACGAAATAGAAGTTGATAAAACTGAATTCAATCGCTTAAGAGATAGAGATTAGAGTTGAGCATGTAATGCGGTTGATATCACCAATGCCATATCAGCTGAGAGGAGTATATACGCACTTACATTAAACGAGCTATCGAAACATGTAATATGCATTAAACATCTACCAAAGGCATGCCTAATGTGATATTATTAGAATTAAAATATCAACCCAAATATGTCTGCGAACATAACTCTCAACTTGCGTGTTTGATAGTTTATAAGTTTTTGAGACATAACATATTTTCTAAAACCACAAATAGGTATAACTGCTATAATACATGAAATATAAAGTTATATTTTGCTGGTAAAAAATTAAAGCGTCATTTTAAGCATCCAGTCAAATATATAGACATAACATATTTACAATCTAAGCTTGCTACTGCGGAACCTTAAATGAGAAGGATTAATTGGAGACGAAGAAGGAGGAAAATATGATACATTACCTACTTTTATGTCTAAAAACGCATGCCAAAGTTAATTAAGGCTATTTTAATTTAAGCATGGCATTGTAATGGCAACATTAATCATTTAGTGGAACTATATGGTACTTATACTGATGGACTATTCAACCATGTACTACAGCCTGTTCTTAAAGCAAAAAAAAATATGACAGCCTAATTATTACATTAGTGCGGAATGGAATTTAAGCATAGTTTTTGTACTAACGTTGTTTTAGGATTATTATCTACGCAGAAAACACGGTCCGTGGTAAGAGGCAGAGTGAGAGACAAAACACTGAGGGACGAAGGTCATATATTTAATCCAACAAAAAAATTTTCGGTCCTACGTTACTGTAGTAAAGGTAGAAGGCTAAATATAGCCGGCAGTGGTAAATTTATAGATGTTCAATATAAATTGAACATCTATAAATTTATAGCGCTTTTGGACAGGAATATAGGATTTTTGTGGCAAAGAAGCACTTTTAAAAATTTTATACAAACAAAACACGGAGAGTGAGTATAGCTGCGTCAGCTCAAAGCAAGGTTTCAAGTATACCTACTTCTTTTTCATAGTTTTAGAAAAATCCCGTGTGACAAAAATGATGGTTTTATGACTCAACTAAGAACTCCTAAGAAGACTCAACGGTGTTTTCAAATTTAAACGTTCATTAAATAAATTAAATAATGTTTTACTACAGCGATAATTAATAATAATATTCCACAAAATTTATAATAATGTTTGCAAAACATCATGAAATAAAATATGAAATATCTTTGGTGCACACCAAGTATAGTAATCTATTGCCCAGCTGTTGTATATTTAAAACAACTATTGGTTGCCCATTGGTCGAAATTCGACCACAATAAATTTTAATACATTGTTGCTAAAAACGCCATCTTCATTTCTCAAGACCAACTACTTTGTTTCCAAACTTTTTAGTGCGAAATCTGTGATCTTTTATCGTTATCATCAATATATTTGTTTGTGTGTGTCAAATGCATAGTAGTACGTATAATGTTTTATTTTTTTAATTAATGAACTTTATAAACATTACCATTAAAAACTATTAGCGTTCTGTACTTCTCGTACACATAAACTATAAGTATGCCAAATTTCATACTCCTCCGTCAGCGCAATTTTCGTAAAAAGTGGTCCAAAATGTTTGTTTCACGTATTGATATTATGATATCCTTGCAATATTTTTTTCCAAAATTTACCTTGTACACTCGCTCATAGATTTCTGTCCCTTCATTTTTGGGCGACCAGCTCCCAACGGCGGTATTTCGTAACCAATGCGAGTTTAGAACCTTTAAGACTCATTAAGGTTGCTGATGAGTATCGTCATCATCAAAACCAGATCAGCAAAACATGTGATACACTAGTGTTGCGGATGACCCGGCGATCATTTGCCACCAGGTAATCTACTTACTGGTTTGCCTATTTTGGTATAAAAAGGAACCCTAAAAGACTAAAAAACTACGCGTATGAATGATCGAAACCAAATCCACTTTTATATGCGCTAAGTAATGAAAGGTATAAAGATACCCGCCCGTAACGTCAGTCTGAAACATTTGAATGGGTTATCTCGCAGATTGGCACAGCTGATAAATTTCAACCTTTCAGGAGATATGGATTTCATTTGCATAAATTGTGGTTTATTTCTGCTGACTCACTCAGTATTATCCCTTAAGAATCCATAATAGAAAAGTTCTAAAAAGGATGTTGGGTATAGTGAACTAGCTGCTACTCACGGCTTTGCGTGTAAAAAGAGACGAAATTCTTAATGTTGTTCTAAAAAAAGAGGTATCTTCACGCCTATACCCACAGAGAAATAGGCAGAGGTACAACCAGAGGTCCCACATAATGTGATAGGTGGCAAGCCTATCACCAACCGGGCAAATATCCAATCCCGAGCAACATTTTTTTTTCAAAAAAGGAGGTCATAAATTCGTTTCCATTTTGCTATGTGAAATTATTTCTAAAGTCTAAACATTTTACCAGGTTCCTTTCCAGAATAGACCATCTGCGTTCCTGTCAGGCGGCTCGTAAAAGGCGAGCATAGGCTTACCGTCAATAACAGTAACAGTAATACAGTGACATCTGACTAGGTGGTAGAGTTTCGCAGCGACTCACACGGAATGGTACCATCGCCTTACCTATTGCTGCCACCACAACGTCAGTGTTAGCCGTTAACGTGTTCCGGTTTGGAGGGTGAGGGAGCCGGTAAACTTACTTTTGCTTGAAGCCTAACAACCTTTGTCGGCGTGAATTTCTTACCATCAGGGAAACCGCCTGCTTGATTGCCTTCTAATATCATTAAAAAAAACATTTACCGCCTTACCACAAAAAATGTTTAAACACCTGTGTAGCTAAACACTGTATAAAATTGACACATATCCAATTACATGCTACTCGTAGACGTGGATGACGTGTCGCCTTGAGAAATTAATTTGAGACAAAGTTTAGTTAAACGTGGGTTCAACACGCCTTAATTTTTTTTGTAGTAAGGCGGTTAATGTTTTGTGTTAATGTGCAATTAAAAAATAGCATATAACGTAGCATACGTAACATAGTTTCTATTTTTTTCAAACGAATCAAGAAAAAATGATTTGTCCTATTTGGCACTCAAAGGCTAGCAATAGTTTTTCTTTTTTTACTTTTAAAATAATAAACGGATAAAAAAGAGGTAATTTGCTTGTATTTGGTTATCTACGGAGAAGATATTCATTGCAAGGCTCTACAATGCAAGCAAATGCCAAAAATACATATTATCAATGTTGTCTGCCTGTTACACTCGACATTTTTATTGCACGTGTCTCTCAATGAAAGAATTATAATAACAAAAGATAAAAAAAACGAGTTTTTTAATACTTTAGAAACATTTGAACAATGCAAGGCTATTTATATAACCCATAAAAATGTTAATTTGACGGTGAATACAAAAAGCTCATTGCGAAACCGCTTTTGGGTGGAAATGAAAACGTTTGAGACTCAATGGTTTTCCATGTTATGTATTTTTAGGTTTTTATTAAAACCAGCGTAATGTAAGATCGTTTGTAAATAAGTTATATTTTTAATTATCTATGATTCCGACCGTGAATAAAAAGTGTTTTGTTTTTCAGTAAATTTAACTGATGGCAAGATATTTGCTAAAATTTTTGGAACAGATTTCTATTCTTCAGATAATGAAAACTTAGTTTTAGTTATCTTTTAGTGTAAAAGTAAACTAAAAGATACTTTTAGTTTACTTTTACAGGCTATTTTGTGATGATGAACACAGCAAAACGGACAAACAACATACATGGTAAAACAAATCTTACTTAATGCCAATGAAAAAAAGTAGGCTTATTCCTTTTGTAGGTTTTTGTGTTTCGTCGTATTGATTTTATTAGAATGATTCTACTTGAGTATTTCAAAATTTCTCACATACTATATATTTAAAAATAGAGAAAAAATATTAGTTATAAGTAATACGTACGTAACATATGACTAACGCCTATAAATCCATAGGCAAGCTAACCCAAACAGTACTGGCGAGATGTCGTGGAAAAACACAAAATAATCGGTTTTGTCAAGGATACGAAGTGAAAAAGTGATAGCAATAAAGATTCGCTTTAGTAAATTTATTATTTAAATACCCATGAGTCATGACTTATCTAGATTAAATTAACTTACCTTGTGCATTTAGTTCCGTTGCAGCTTTAGCTAGATCCCTCGTCGCAGCCGCTGAAGTACAGCTCGACCTCCATCCAGGTGGCGGCTGTCCGCTTGACGATCTCTTGTTTGAGCCTCCAGAACAATATCCTGAACTAGCTGTATCGCAACTAACATTCACTGATTTCCTTGGACTAGCTTCTTTGCTTGGGCATATATCTCCTACCGCCATTATAACCTCTCCCCCAAATTCTGTTTCTTCTGGACCTACTTCTGTAAACGTGCTGTAATTCGGACTGACATCAGACGGTCTTCTATCAGGGTGTAAATAATGGGAATGATGAGCGCTATGAGAGGTATGCTTGATATGGACTGAATTGAGCAAAATATTAGAAGATGTCCTCGTCAGAGCTTCTCTCTGTCTTACTGCTTCTCGAAAAATCTTGCAATACATGGATATCATCACTAAACTAGGGATCCAGAATGATACACTTGAAGATAACAGCGCGTATACCATATTGGTTTTAAACATACATACTTCTGGATGCGCTTCTCTGTAATCTCGATGTTGTTTCGTGGTATACCAACCCATGAAAATTGGCACAAAACTTATAAACGCTGGCCACAACCACACATTCGCGAGCATGAAGCACACAGTTCTATGAGTCATGGTAACTGGATATTCTAAAGGACGCACAATAGCATAATACCTATCAACTGATATGCAACAAAGGTGAAGAATGGATGCACTAGAAAAATAAACGTCCAAAGAGTTAAACATATCACAGACTAAAGGCCCGAAGAGCCAAGTATCAGTCAATTCAGCACTTGCGTTGAATGTCATCGCACATAATGCCACAAGCATATCAGCGACTGCGAGGCTGACAACGTAGTAGTTGGTAATGACGCGAAGCTTCCGATGCCGATGGACAGAGATGATGACGAGGGCATTCCCAAGCAGTGCTCCGAGGATGATAATGAGGAATACAAGTCCTTTGAGGACGTGGGAGATGGTGTGCCAAGTGTCGGGCGCGGCGGGCGGCAGCGTTGAATGCAGTTCGGATAGTAACGCTGGCTCCGTGCCGCGCCCGCGCAAGTCTACCTCGCTGCGAAGAGCGCCATCTGTTGAAAAAATATTTATGTATAAGTTTTTAAATAGACATACGACATGCTACATATATATCACTAATAACGTAAAACACTTTTTATACATTAAAGATATTCTAGAAAAACATTCTAAATAACTAGTTTGAGGAAATTGCTTTTCGTGTCTGTTCTGTAGATATACATATTTATTACCGTCCTTTAGTAAAAATCAAAAGACCAATCATATCACAATTTTGCATTTGAAAGTTAGGAGTTAGCTTTAAACCGCACTCAGATACGTCAAATATCTTTTATTCAGTCATTAAGTCGTCATTTTCAATACAAAATTGTGCTTTAATGCTAGACTAAACATTAATTGACGTCTGTAAGTGCGACCATAACATATGTTATAAATAAATTAATCAAGTACCTTTTTTTTAATTGAATAAAATTGAAAAAATCTAGTTCTTTTTATATTTTTTCTAAGTTAACTTTGTAGTAGAATAAAAAAAGTATCTTTATGCCCAAATCCCCGAAGAGGTAGGCAGAGTAGTGTAGTAGAATATTCAGCAAAATTTGTATTTAACATTTGTGCTGTTTTGCAAGATTATGCAGTATAGCCAAATTTCGTCTCTACGTACTGGGCTACACAGATAAAGCTGTGTGCTTAAACTACAAATCTATGGATCTAGAGTTACGTCTAAAATGTTTGCAGTATTTTCCTGTTTTATCTCCGGTTCATTGTTCACTTTCTGCATGTGATTAAATTGTTCAAATATAACAGGCCAATTCACAATTTAGACCATATATGATCAATGTCAGACGATATATAGAAACAAAATAAATAAATAAATAAATAGTAAATAGATAATTAAAATTACTAATTTGTTTAAAACCTATTAAAATATTTGCACACCACAAATTGGTAGAATATATTGGAACGCTTAAATAATTTTTAAACATCTTTGAAACACAATTTGAGTGTCACAATTTTGAGCGCAAATAATTTTCTTTTCTTTTTTTTCTTTTCAAAAGAAATATTATCATGTAATAACAAAATAAAATTAAATTTGTTTGTTTTGTAATACGTGTAAATGATTTAATAACATTTTCAAAAATTCTAAGCAATCTTCTTCAAATTGCAGCGCTACGGAAATGAAACAGCAAAGTTAAATTTAACGAGCTCGCAGTCTCCCAGACATAATATTCTACAACAGCGGTTCCCGAACTTATTTCGACTAACACCCACTTTGAAAATCAATTACTTTGTAGCATCCCAATTTTGTTATCTTAAAAATTTCAATAGCTTATTTTTCTCGTCTGGAGTTCAATTAAACCTGTATTCAAAACGAGGCACACGAAAAACTTTCTTACCAGACGGTAATAACAATGTAACTTTAGAGTACTCTAGAGTGTCTTTTATCTGTTCAAATCTGATTTGTATCAAAAATCAGCCGGCCACAATAATATGTTTAGATACATATCTATACTTATATAACACAACTGCAGAAGAGTGAATAATTCTGAACACTAAACGTAGGGGAAAAAATTAAAAAGTTGGCGAAAGCAACTAAAATTAATATGTAATTTTAAAACAATAGCTAATACATGAAAATATAAATATTTTAATATACAAATAATTTCAAGAACTTTAAGTTAAAATAAAGCCAAAACTTTACGTATTAATTCGGCTAACAAAATAAAAACCAAATAGTTTTACAAATGTAGATAGAACTGAAATTTTTGAAAGTATTAAAATGTTTAAAAGGAATAAAGTATGAGAATATTCAGAATAGGAGATATAAACTAAAATGATAATTCTCTACAATGTGTTTCAAAATTCTAATGTGACTGTTATACACTTGCATCCAACACTCTGTAGCCCAAACATCGAACTTTAGGATCCTCTAATGGCAGGAATTTACATAATGTTTGCAGTTGAATTAATAAATCTTCTTAAGTAGTTGGAAGAGAAGTTGAAAACCAATAAATTGCAAAAATCAACTCTAATTTTATTACCGAGTAGCGATTGCGTAATTCGTTTGTAACCGGCCTCAAAAATAAGAAAAAGTTCTCAATCCTATTATATTTTTTTACGACCTATGGTTTTTGAGTGTTTACTTAAAAGCAAATAAACTTTTCAATTGAAATGAAGTGAATAATGTATGTGTAACTATTACTGTTTAGTGTAACTCAAAACTACTAGTAGCATAGTGATAAAAGGTATGTGGGAAGATTTCGGAACCATTTGCTACCTCTCAAAAAAAATAATTATCAGTCCTGATGTAGTCAAACAAAATAGTCGGAGTCAGTTTTTAATGTTTTATTACGCCAAATTTTTGAAAAGCTGGTTTCCAAGTTCTAATTCGCAGTTCGCAGTCTCAGATACCTACGTCCGCCTTATCTCGGTATTTTTGGGTTGAGTTGAAACCGAACTCAAGACTGACTGGTTCTATCTTAACAAGTAGTTAACGCTATCCGTCCAGTCATCAAGAGTAATACACATTATAACGTTGATATAGATATAGATCTAAAACATAAGTGGTGATATTATATACCCTTGGGATACCCGAACTGGGATGGAAGTTACTTGATAAGACGTCATCTGTTTGCACTGATGCCGTACAAGCGTCTTAGTAGGTGTATTATGTGCTTTGGTATACCCATTTTTAGTAAAGTCTTTTCATAAAGTTAGGCTTTTGACAGAATCGAACGCCTTGGAGAAATTCAAAAAGTGTACACCGGCTTGTAACATTCCTGTATCTTATCTATAATCTAGCTTACGATGAGGACCTGCTTCCTTGTTTCCTTAACTTTCCTTACCAACTCAGCTGGCTCTGGTGAAATTTTCTGTGATAAAAGGGCTTTCAAATGGTGGATATAAAAATTTGTTATCAGAAATTGGTAGGAGCAGCAAAAAATATATTGTTCAGTTTTATTTTAAAAATAATATGTACTAACTTTATGGCTTACACCTTTCAGTCCCCTACTATAAAGTTTACTGTAACTGCGCTTGAATGCAATAATAATACACAACAATACAATAACAAAAATAGAACAATATTAGTTTCAATACTAAATATTAACATAAACACAATTACATCAAAATGGGCGAGCTTGTCCTAAAAAGGAAGATTTCAACCAGCTGTTCTTTGAATAGGAAAAACAAAATGTGGACTTAGTTCACACAGATTATAAATCAGAAACAAGCAGAAGTTGCTTGTGTTTCTTCTATCCAGCAATTTCAGCGCTTTGGAACTAAAATAGCAAAGCTTCCGAACTACCATCTAACAAACGTTATAATGTTTTACTTCCCGTATCGAAATTCCGGGGTTTAGATGAACAATGTGCAAAGTTGGAACTATGAGTACATACAAAGGAAGTATTGATCGAGTTTGCTATTTCAGTTTTAAGTTTGGGGGAAGTATGACCAGCTGTGGACGTCCTCCAGCTGCTGCTGCTGATGACGATGATGATGATGAGTAACTACAGTGTTGCTTTGATAAAGTTCTTTTTTAACACACTCAAAAAAGGAATTAAGTGTTAGTGTTTTAATGTTTAGGTGCGTAAGCTCTAAGCACAATATGTACCACTAGGAAAAATGACATAGTTAAGTATAAAAACTATATTTTTTGTTACTATTACTTTTCCCAGTGTTAATATCGGGTTCCTTAAAAGAACAAAGGCGAATAATCATATGTAGAAGTAAAATATGAATATTAATTAGTTTGTCACTAACGCTATGACTAAGTCTAGGTAGCAACATTTTGAGACAACATACCTTTAGCTTAACTAGAACTGTTATTGCTGACGTTGCTATAATGACGTTAGTACTCTTCGCTATAGTAGTAAACTTAAAAAATAATACCAATGTCACATGTGATATATATAGGCAATGTATATTTCTCGTCAACACAAAATTCCTATCTTTGCCTATACAAATACTATAAAGTTAATATTTATTTATGTTTCATAGATAGTATTTGGATAACATAAATAAAAATTTGATTTGAATTTTAGACGTACATACATTTTTTTATGATATTGGATGGCAAACAAGCAGACGGATTTCCTCATAATATAAAATTCGCGTCGCCTAGAGACACCAAAGGTGGTAATGGTGCGTTCCTAACCTAAAGCCGGGATTTTAGGCGTAGAACAAAAGTAAGTTTACCGGCTACCCCGCACACCGAACCGGAACACATCAACGGTAAACGCTGACATTATGGCTGCAGGAATAGAAGGCGGTGGTACCGATCCGGGTGAGTCGTTGTGAAACTCTACTATAATGTCACAGTGTTAGTGACGGTAAGCCTACGCTTGCCTTTTACGAGCTGCTTGACAGGATGGCAGATGATCTATTCTGTAAAGGAACCCGGACCAACACGGGGAAAAACATACATACATACATCACATGCTAATTGGGAGTATTGTGTGCCAAGTATCATGATTCTTGCATTCCTAGCAGACCTGTCTAGCTTCATCCACATTCATAAATCTTTCCATACAAACACGCCGGTGCTAGTTTACACAGTAGTTTTGTAGACTCTTGAACTACCTTCGAAAAATATCAGAGGGATTTGGTCACCAAGGTCTCTCAAGGCAACTACATCCATTCATGTTCTCATTGTGTATCTGTTTTGCCAATGTCGCACTTAGGATCCAATAGTATGTTTATCTTAATGAGGCGTATGTTTTTTCTTTTTCCTTTTAAGTAAATAAAAACGCGCTCTTTTGAGTTTTAATAAACACACATACATAGATATCTCTACGCTAAGTACCTTACGGGGTAGGCAGAGAGTATCGAGTGCCAAACCTCACGATACTGACAGATCTGTCTTGCTTCCATCACATGTAAGTTTTAATTCATATTAAAATATTTGTAAACACCGAAGAAAAATAAAATCAAGTGTTCATTATCCGTTTTATAATTACAATAATAAGATATAAAGCTATTTTATCAAATTTAGACTAAGTAAAAGGGTATTCCAAGGTAGGTTTCTAGAGCAAATGTCTCATATGTCCAAAGTAAAATAAGACTTCCCTCAGATCTCATCTGAAGTGCTTCTTACTATTCATACAGTTTCCAATATACTGATATAGACCAACTGTTTTCTTAGCAGATGTGGTTTTATTATATATAATGTTAGCATAGATATCGTTACTAGCATCTTGCCTTTGATAAGCTGGAAGAACCTCGAACACGGTAATGGCATTAATATTAATTCCATCACTGTGCTTGATTTTCTAAAGTAAAATTTCCAGTAAACTTCGAGAAAAGTATAATATCCTAGCCGCTTATATATTTCATTACCTATTTACCTTTTTCAATGTCCATGCTTTTTTATGCTTATTGGAAGGCAAATAACTAGACGGATTTCCTGATAGTAAGAAATTCACGCCGCCTAGAGACACCAAAGATGGTAATAGTGCGCTGCCAACCTGAAGCCAAGATGTTAGGCCTTGAGCAAAAGTAAGTTTACTGGCTACCTTACCCTCAAAACTGGAACACGTCAACGGCAAGCACTGACGTTATGGCGGCAAGAATAGATAAGGTGCTGGTACCTATCTGAGCGAGTCGCAGCAAAACTCTACCACTTAGTCAGATGTCAAGGTGCTAGTGACGGTAAGCGTATGCTCGTCTTTTACGAGCTTCGTGGCAAGTAGATAGTCTATTCTGAAAAGGAGCCCATACCAACATGGGGCAAACATAATATTAGCATAGGTATCATTACTAACATCTTGCCTATGACTTAGTGAGTCTCTTAAACACGGAAATGGCAATAATATTGATTCTATCACAGTGTATCAGTTGGAAAAGTAGAATTTCCAGTAAACTTCGAAAAAAGTACAATATCCTAGCCGCTTATATATTTCACTACCTATTACTTTATTTAATGTCTACGTTTGTTACTGTA
>NJDC01001910.1:170485-182855 GCA_002245475.1 Calephelis virginiensis | reverse complement strand
TGGGAGTATTGTGTGCCAAGTATCATGATTCTTGCATTCCTAGCAGACCTGTCTAGCTTCATCCACATTCATAAATCTTTCCATACAAACACGCCGGTGCTAGTTTACACGGTAGTTTTGTAGACTCTTGAACTACCTTCGAAAAATATCAGAGGGATTTGGTCACCAAGGTCTCTCAAGGCAACTACATCCATCCATGTTCTCATTGTGTATCTGTTTTGCCAATGTCGCACTTAGGATCCAATAGTATGTTTATCTTAATGAGGCGTATGTTTTTTCTTTTTCCTTTTAAGTAAAAAAATCGCGCTCTTTTGAGTTTTAATAAACACACATACATAGATATCTCAACGCCAAGTACCTTACGGGGTAGGCAGAAAGTATCGAGTGCGAAATCTCACGAAACTGACAGATCTGTCTTGCTTCCATCACATGTAAGTTTTAATTCATATAAAAGAAGATTGTAAACAGCGAGGAAAAATAAAATCAAGTATTAATTATCCGTTTTATAATTACAATAATTAGATATAAAGCTATTTTATCAAATTTAGACTAAGCAAAAGGGTATTCCAAGGTAGCTTTCTAGAGCAAATGTTTCATATGTCCAAAGTAAAATAAGTCCTCCATCAGATTTCATCTGAAGTGCTTCTTACTATTCATACAGTTTCCAATATACTGATATAGACCAACTGCTTTCTTGGCAGATGTGGTTTTATTATATATAATATTAACATAGGTATCGTTACTAACATCTTGCCTTTGATAAGCTGGAAGAACCTCAAACACGGTAATGGCATTAATATTAATTCCATCACTGTGCTTGATTTTGTAAAGTAAAATTTCCAGTAAACTTCGAGAAAAGTTTAACATCCTAGCCGCTTATACATTTCATTACCCTATTTACTTTTTTCAATGTCCATGCTTTTTTATGCTTTTGGAAGGCAAACAACCAGATGGATTTCCTGATGGTAAGAAATTGACGCCGCCTAGAGACACCAAAGGTGATACTTGTGCGCTGCCAACCTGAAGCCAAGATGTTAGGCCTTGAGCAAAAGTAAGTTTACTGGCTACCTTACCCTCCGAACTGAAACACGTCAACGGCAAGCACTGACGTTATGGCGGCAAGAATAGATAAGGTGCTAGTACCAATCTGGGCGAGTCGCAGCAAAACTCTACCACTTAGTCAGATGTCAAGGTGCTAGTGACGGTAAGCCTATGCTCGCCTTTTACGAGCTTCGTGGTAAGTAGTTAGTCTATTCTGAAAAGGAGCCCATACCAACATGGGGCAAACATAATATTAGCATAGGTATCATTACTAACATCTTGCCTATGACTAAGTGAGACTCTTAAACACGGAAATGGCAATAATATTGATTCTATCACAGTTGGTAAAGTATAATTTCCAGTAAACTTCGAAAAAAGTACAATATCTTAGCCGTTTATATTTCACTACCTATCACTTTATTTAATGTCTACGTTGCCACTGTAGTGTAAAATTTCCACACAAGCTTATTATGGGAATTAGCACAGTTTGTTATAACTACTGGATAAACTAGTTCACATCTGTCAAACTTCACACACATACTGTCTATATGGTTGAAGGGTTAGGATGCGTACTTAACGCCACTAATCATCTATTAAGTTTAGACAGCTATTTGTTCCAGTTTAAAAAAAAAAACTATCACTATTATGGGTAAAAGTTAGTCCAATGACATTTGATTTATTTTAAATCTATTCGATTTAGGCGTGAATTCGCTGACTATGCATCTACTTTAAAAATATTTATAATGAAATCGACTGTCCCGAACTATTGAATAAAATTTTATTTAATGTGCCAAATTTTTTCCCCAGATTTAACCCACCTCTGCATATTTCCAAAGCTTCCACTAAATATAGACAAAACTCATACCTAATAAGAGCGAGCAGATCTTTCAATCGTTTGTGCAAAAATTTAGATATTGATCCATTTATAATCAATGTTCCTAAAGCAAGGCGATACTATAGCAGCAATTACTTTTTGCAATGATGTAATAATTTGTATTGTTTTTATAATTACTCTTACTCTGTTTTTTTTCTTTTTAAGTCGTTCTGTTAACCATTATTTGTGTTCTGCTATTCGATATATGCTATTCGATATGTGTTAATATTTAATCGTGTTAACATTCGTGTTAACAACACTCCATTTGATAATATTTATATTTATATTTAATATATATCTACAAGCGAGGACCTGTAATTTGCTTACTGTTTTTTTCCTTTCTGTTACCATTTAAATTGTATAACTGCTGTTGGTTTTTCCATGTGAAATAAATAAATAAATCTAATCAATTCATACAAAGGATATGATGATTGTTTTCAAGCTATTATATATCTTCTATTGCGAGCTTTGAGCGTGACGACCGAATCTAGAAATTCCGTAACGAAAATAACCTAACACACCATGACACCGCTATCTATTGATGAATGGCAGAACTTTTTATGACTTTTTGATCACGCTTGTCTCTTTAGTTCAACAAGTTTGCTTTTGTGGGTAGGGTTGTACTAGCTGACCTGATAGACGTTGTAATGTCTTAACTGTGAATATTGAATATAATATTTTTTTTTTCATAAAACTAGAAATAATTAACATAACATAAAACAAGAATAATATTTTTATCATCGTCATTAAAAAGATATTAGAAGGCAAACAAGCAGACGGATTTCCTGAAGGTGATAAATTCACGGCACCTAGGAACAGCAAGTAATGGTGCGTTGCCAACCTAAGGCCGGGATATTATTCCTCTAGCAAAAGTAAGTTAAGGTAAGACAAGCACTGACCTTAAGGTGGCAGGAATAGCTAAGTTGGTGTACCAATCCGGGCGAGTCTTAAACTCTATCGCCTAGTCAGACGTCACGGCGTTAGTGACCGTAAGCTATGATAGCCTTTAACGAGTTACTTAGCAGAAAGGCTATTATGCAAAGGAGCCCAGACAACAATATTCACTAATCGAGCAAAGCTTTGGACACTTGCCAAAAATTCCATAACTTACTTTCTTCATCCATGACATTGGCTTTGAAGGTCTAGGGCAAACTCCCTATTACGATCGAGTTCTTTGTGCAATGGAGTTTATTGAAGACAGTTGCCAAAAATATCCGTTCAAGTGCAAATATACACGTGGTCGCTTCCGTTGTTCTTTTACTGGAGACATGCATGCATGCATGCATGCATGTCCATGCATACATACATACATACATACATACATACATACATACATACATACATACATACATACATACATACATACATACATACATACATACATACATATATACATACATACATACACAGACAGACTAATATACTCCAAGGTTCGACCTGGTATTATAGTCTTTATTACACTGTGATATTTACTACAATACAAATTTTCCTTTTACTCTGGTCTTTGTTTATTAATAAGACAACGAAGGCCTGATAGTGCGTTGCCAACTTGAGACTAGAGGGTTAAGACCGTGTAAAAAAGTTAACATACCCTCTAGACTATATTAGCGACCACAGACGCTACGTAAAGTAAAGTAAAGTTTCTTCACGCCCATATTCTCGAAGGGGTAGAACCAGAGCACAACCAAAAGTACAACCAGAGCACCTACAACTAGCTAAAGACATAGACAAAAGTACAACCAGAGCACCTACGACTAGCTAAAGACACTTAGTCTAATCCTATCGCCAACTGGGCACACATCCGATCCACGGCAACGTTAGTTTTATTAGAAAATTTAAAATGTACATTTTCAAATTTTAAATTAAAAAATAATCATTGCTCGTCCCGGGGATCGATCCTGAGACCTCAAGCAGTCAAATCCAACGCCTGACCACTAGACACAGGGTCGACCACAGACGCTATGTCGGCACGAATATATCAAGCTTTTTGACAAATCCGGGCAAGCATTTGAAAACTCCATTACCCAGTAAACTTTTTTAATAAAATTTAATGGGTGCCTTACCGACATACGAATGTGGCGAGCTGATGTCCAATATGTTCAATATAGAAATTTATTTAACCTGGGTCACATCCATCCGGGTATCGGACTGGCGCATGTCCAATAGCTTATGTAACCCCTGCACAACTGTTACATAATAGCGTTCAATCTGGATTTATTTGAATACCGAATAACGTATATGAATAAGAAAAGATCCGAGACCGAGCTTTCGACGAAGAATGGAAAATTTTCTTTAACAATAACCCGGATATATGAATGTCCATATCCCGGTTTTATATTAATAATTTAAATATAAACCTTCAAATGCTACAAATATTTGAACAAACCAATATTTTCACTTCATTTATATATTAATACGGAGGACTATGAAATTAGGCACACTTAAGTATAGCTTATGTGTAAGAGAAGTGCAGAATGCTAATAATAATGCTTATAAAGTACATTAAATCAATAAATAAAACATTACCCACACTACCATGCATTTGACACACACAAACAAATATATTGATGATAACGATAAAAGATCACAGATGGCGCACTAACTATTCATAAAGTTTAGCAGTTGGTCTTGATAAATGAAGATGGTATTCTTATCAACAAGATATTAAAATTTATTATAGTCGAATTTCGACTAATGGGCGACAACTAGTATATAGTTTGCTATTTATCAAATTGCGAGACTAAAAGCGGTTCTAAACGGCTGTAAACTTTGGTTTGCATATTAATTTTGTATTGGACCGTAGATATAATTTAAATTTAATTATGATCGCCTCTTAATTATTTTGGTCAATACAAAGTTTGCCCGTCTGCTGGTGTTTAATATTCTTCACGCTTTCAAAGCTTAGCTCCTTTGTGGTTGTCAATGACTTGTTAAAGTCATTGATTAGAAATGTAATACACTAGCCGACACCTAGCTTTGTCTGCGCGGCAACTAGAGCTTCTCATTTTACATCACTTGAAGATCTATCTTCAAGTGATGTAAAATGTTCAAATTTTCTGGCGTGCGACTTGATTTCATGAGGTCCCGGGTTCGATCTCCGGTTCATACAATAATAAGGAAATGTGTTTTTTAATTTTTCTAATAAAAACAACGTTGCTGGGTTTGACATGTGCCAGGTTGGCGATAGGCTTACCGACTATCACACTATTGTTATCACATTATCAATTAGTGTTTGGCTAGTCGTTAGTGCCTTGGTGGTGACTCTGCCTACCTCTTCAGGAATACAGGTGATAACACACATACATACATACATATCTTTACGCCAAGTCCCAAACGGGGTAGGCAGAGAGTATCGAGTGCCAGACCTCACGATCCTGACAAACCTGTCTTGCTTCCTTCACATTCATTACCCGTTTCACACAAACACGCCGGTTTCGGAGACTCTTGACAGCACCCTCGGATAATATCCGATTGATCTGATCGTGAAATGTCAGCCTTGGTCTCCCCGGGTACCTACATCCATCCACATTCGCATTGTATATCTGCTTTCTCAATCTTTCATCTGTCATTCTTTCCACATGACCGAACCAGCGGAGCATGCCCTTTCGCATTTTAACACCAACACTTTCTTTCAATCCCACTCTTTCTCGGATCCCACTGTAACGAATGCGGTCAGCGAGCGTTACACCACAGATTTTCCGCAGTGCTCTCATTTCGACCGCATTTATCCTACTTTCATCCTCTTTCTGACATACCCAACTCTCGCTTCCATACAATAACTAAATAAGTTATAATATACTTTTTTTTAAATAATCAAAAAATTTATCAAAGTAGCCTTTGTTGGAATGCATTTACAAACGTCTAAACCGTTCTTAAAAAGTACCTCTAACTAATTGTGGGTGTCCTGGTTATACCTTTTACCTCGGATAGTTTTTGTTACGATTGGTGCAAATGTTTTGTATTTATTTGATCTTATCGACAAAAATCTTATTTTTAGGTATTCGTCACATTCCTTCGAAAATGCTTTACCAAATTTTATGATTGGTTTCACGTATATTTAGCAGTATGGAAATAGGTAGGTAAATGTAGTTAACCAGGTATATTTCATACGTATGACATAACTGTATTCGTCAGATCAGATTGTATGACATTGTAATTTTCTATATCAGGTAAGGCTGTAAGTACATTGTGTTAATAGTTAAATATTGGCTTTAAAAAGAGCAATTGCGAGGCTTCTTGCCGACTTTTACTTCCAGACAGCAATTTCGAACTAGTGGTTGACATTTTTATTAATTGGTTTGAACGATCATGAACAGTGTTTAAGTTTCAATTGATAACAGCTATTTTGCTTTCGTATTTGTTTTAAATTTAAAGGTTTTTACGAAGTATAATAAAAATAACATTTGCTTTTATTTAACTTGAGACGCAATAAATCTTAAATGTTTAAAATATAAAACAGCATCTGTGTTCAACCGGTTGAGTGAATTTTTGGCATACACTCTTAAGGACGTTCCAGACGTTTATAAATACAGCTTTTAAATATTTAGGTATTTGCATTCGCCTGTCGGCTTAATCCAAATTTAATAATGGTCGAAAGATGGAAACAAAAATTCCTTCAAGTTCAGCTTTATTGAAAGGCGTTATGACAACCGTCTGGAACAAGTAATTTTAATGACAATGATAATATTATGTCGTTATATAATGGAGTTGATATCTACCATGAAGAAGGTGGTCATTGGAACTTCTAATAATTCCAACATTGACCTGTCATGTTTTTGCTTGCATATAGACAAACGTATTTTAGATGTAGGTACTTAAATAGTACCTCTCAAGTCTACTGATAGCTCTAACAAAGAATAGTTTTGTTTCAAATATAAACCTATATTTATAATAGAAAGTTGTGTTAGTTACACTATTTATAACTCTAGAACTGTTGACTGATTTACGATAAGTTATCAAAAACGTCAGCAACATTATATGTATATCTTTAAATATTTATTTTATGCTAACCAAATTTGTTCTAAAATAATACACTATTTGCGAAGCTGTTTTTAAAACCATGATAATATTTTTTATTCAAATAAATACATTAATCATTATAGATATCTATTAAATAACTAGAATGCGCGAGAAAAGATGCGGGTATCAGCTGGTGGATTATACTCCTAAAGTGATCAACACAGAAGTGATCTATGAGTTCTGGATGACGAATCTACGGAACTTAATACAATGGATTAAAGTTAAAGTTGAAAATCGGTGGAGCCGCGGGTAACGGCTACCATATTTCACCTGGGTCAAGTCCAGATAGACGAGACTGGCTTAAGTCCAACATTTCAGATTATGTAACTAGCATAAGACTGTTCCACTCCAACAAACCTTATTTGAACTATTTGGATTTTGTACAAAGTATTCCAATGCGGAAGTCTTTGTAAATCTTTATATAGATAATTCTTGTGTTCGTGTGTTTGTCACCAAGTTCCTTCTAGACGACTGGACCGATGTAGATGATACTTTTTGTATGTGTTCAAGGGAATTCGAGAATGG
The DNA here is from genome assembly GCA_002245475.1 of Calephelis virginiensis. Taxonomy (NCBI): domain Eukaryota; kingdom Metazoa; phylum Arthropoda; class Insecta; order Lepidoptera; family Riodinidae; genus Calephelis; species Calephelis virginiensis. The sequence continues at coordinate 175,396 of NJDC01001910.1, read as the reverse complement.
TTTATATTCACAATTTGGTCTCCTGGAAAATGTTTTTTAATTATTTTTTAATAATAAGTAGCTGTTGATTTTGGAATGTTTCAAATTTGATTCGGCAAACTGCACTACTGTCGAAGAATTAATGTCAAACGAAACGAAGTTTGCTGCATCAGCTAGTATTGTTATAAAATAGAGTTTAACGATACCACGTGTTTTTGGATCTATCTTGTAAAAGCAAAAGTTAAGCAATCTCCCTTACTTCTGTGTCACTTTCTTTTTCAATTTCTTTTGCAATACGGTACCCACTACTCCCTATATCTGTCTTCTGTATTTTTTATGAGCCTTTTTCGAGTACAATTCATGTATTGTGGCCAACAGTTGGCCAATCATAACTTCTCTTCTGCTTTATATGGTTAATAAGAGTTTTCTTTCTTCCTTTATTCTGTCAGCACGTGTTCGTTGTCATTATGTTTGTCCAGTTGCTGCTTTCATAACACTAACCTTTGAGTTAATCTCCGAAAACTTCAGCAGTGTCAAGGAGTTGGGATGTAAGATTAGAGCCATTCCACATATGCGGTTTTAAACAGGCTGCAAAATTGTAAGATTAGGAAGTTAAAAAACATTAAACAACTTATAAAATGGAATAGAATTCATTTATTTGCGGAATATGTGTATTACAAAGTCGCTACAAATTTATTTATACATATTCTACCATATTGCGGTGTGTAAATATTTAATAAAGATTTATAGAATTGAAAATTTAAAAACATTTTATATTTGAATCACCTCACTTATTTACAATTTTAATAATAATTATCTTATTTATATTTCTAGTAAGCTTTATAATTTATTGAAAAAATATTTTAATTAATTGTACACTGTCTACCTATCGCTTTTTATTTTGTATCGTTTTTCTCTATCTTAGGTTAGCTGTAGTATATCTCTTGTTAGAGATAAGCTCGCCTTTTATACAATATTTATATTTGTATTTTCTCGCTGTCAATTCTCTATTAGGTGTACAATAAAGTGTAAAATAAATAAATAAAAATAGAATAATATTTCCCGTGTTGGTCCGGGCTTCTTTGCAGAATAGACAATCTGCCTTTTTGCCAGGAAACTCATAAAAGGCGAGCATAAGTTTCCGTCACGATCACCGTGACATCCTACTAGATGGTCGAGTTTCGAAGCGACTCGTCCGGATTGGTACCACCGCCTTATCTATTCCAGCCGCTATGACGTCAATGCTTGCCGTTGACGTGTTCCGGTTCAGAGGGTGATGTAACTGGTAAGCTTACTTTTACTAAAGGCCTAACATCCCGGCTTCAGGTTGGCAACGCACCATTAGCACCTTTGGTGTCTCTAGGCGACGTGAATTTCGTATCATCAAGAAATTCGTCTGCTTGTTTGCCTTCCATTATCGTAAAAAAAGATTAATTTTAATACTATCGTATAATTCCACCTTTTCTAAACCAGTCAGGAAAAGCAACAGCGAGGCAAACTACTCTACCAAGACAACTTCTTTAATTAAACCAAGTTTGTAATTACAAAAATAAAGTACTTAATGTTATGCTTGTCTGTAAGAAAATTATTTCGGAAGAAATTATTCTTTCGAAATCTTTTTAATGGAAATGATTTCTATTATCAAAAAATTAGTTATGTATACGGGTCGACATGCAATGTATATTATTTTTACAAATAATTAAAAATATATCTTCACGCTCATGTCTCTAAAGGGGAGGCAGAGGCAGAACCAGAGCACCCAAGATTAGCCGAAGACACTAAATCCGACAATGTGATAGGTGGCAAGCCTATTGCCAATCAGGCATATATCCAATCCCAGGAAACATTATTTTTATTAGAAAGTTGAAAATATGCAATTTCTATTTTTTTTGCCCGACCCGGGAATCGAACCCGGGACCTCAAGAAGTCAAGTCCGACCCCGGACCGTTAGACCATTTTTTATTAGACACATGCAGTTTCTTACTATTTCTGAAATGTATGATTCCTAATACTTAAATATTATGTAGATTGATGCAAATGGTGACGTTTTTTGGTAAAGTCACGTATAGTAGTACTATTTAAATAATGCGCTTCGGCTATATTGGTCAAGCTTCGGAAATTCAAATATATTTGAAAGATATCTATATAGAGTTGTTATTACATAATTAATAATTTCGATTAAATTTAGATTAGGACAGCCAATTTAAAAATAAAAGTATAAAGTGTAAAAAGAGTAAAAAGTGTAAAGCAGAAGCTCATAATTTAAATAGTAGTATTGTACAGCTAAGATGTTTAAGCAAGGTGAAGACAACATTCTGAGCGACTTAAAAAGTGGTTTATAGGAACAACTACATATAGCCTTACAATTCTTTTGTACTCAATGATTTTAATTAATTCTACAGAATTTCTCCAAATAGGAATCCCATATTGCAAATCAGAAGAACCATACTAATGATAAGCTAGAGAAATGCATTCATGTCTGCTACTTCTCTTATTCTTCTTAATACTTAAACAAACCTATCAATTTTATTAAAATGTGAACAAATACGCGATTTCCAATTGCAATTATTGATGTTATTCTTAGGAAGTTGTTAAAGTTAACTATTCATAAAAATATTATTTGATGGGTATATGCACCAACCTATATAAATTCCAACTCATTTAACGTTCAGTTTATTTCGTTAAACGTTCAGTTAACTAAAAGTGAAAACTTAAAATTTTTAATAACTCATGTAAACAACATTTCGCCAATTTCGGTTTATATCGTCAGGTTCACATTTAATTAAACAGAAGATAACTATAACTAAGTACATAAAACCAATCATTTAAGATTAATTTCAAAGTAGTTGTACGAGAAAGTTACGTCAATGGAATTTTTGATATTAGGTATGTTAGTTTACATGTTACTATTTCAGCTACACCCTCATGACGTCAAATAATAAATAAGTCTACTGAATTGCGTATTGTTTTGAATAATACACATTTCGAAACTCCTACTTTCGACACTGAAAGTTACCTCTGTCGTGGCTTTCGACAACGATATTTACCAACTATGATATGTGTACCTACTAGGAATAAACAATAATTGGGGGGTGTTACTATTTATACATTTTTGTAGTAAATATCACCAAAATCAGCGTCACTTTTATGTATACAGCACCTACTACTATTCCAATCATGCGCTTCGGCTTCACACTTTTTACTCTTTATACTTTTATTTTTAAATTGGCTGACCTAATCTAAATTTATTATGTAATTATTATGTAATAACAACTCTATATAGATATCTTTAAAATACATTTGGATTTCCGAAGCTAGACGAATATAGCTGAAGCGCATAAGCTAAATAGTACTACTGTACGTTATTGTTACTTGATATGGGCGTGAAGATGAAGATGCATTGTTACTTGATTTTATATTATTAAGGCAAACAAGACAAAACAAACAAAATGGATCCCTGATAGAAGGAAATGTTGCCTGTCGATACCAAACATATCAAAGAAGTTTTGCCAGCTAAAACAGCTAAACATTACCCTTTAATTCAATTAATCGACGTTAAAGCGCGAGAAAACATTGGTTCTAATGTACACGACGAACCATCGTGGGACTCTGCCACCTATCTTGGTTGGCTGCACTAGTGGAATAATGTACCGATTGAAATGGCCAAATAATTTTACTAACTGGTGATGTATTTGTCACACTCTAACTTCAATAGTTGTTTTTAATTTACTAGAAATTTATTTGTTACTGTATATGCTTTATTTCCAATTGACCCGTGTAGTGTTGCTTGCTATACAAATCCTTTAATTTCCCAACAAACTTTTGCGAGCTATTAGGTACACATTAAACAAACTTTGAGCTATCGTAAAACTGGAAGCAAATAATTGATAATGTATGTAAAGAGACAAACTTACTGAATAAGGATTAGCACAATAGCTATATTGCGTTATTTATTAGAGTATTGTTTTATATTTGAACGCAGATAAGAAGATGAATATCACGATGAACAAAAAAACACATTTTAAAATACCAAAGGTACTAAAATTAATGTTCTTGCTAACCAGTAGGGTTACTCTTGAAGCTCGATTCATGCAATATTGGAAATTGGAATCGAGTTTGTCATTTAAGTTACTCTTGAATACAATACTGGGAATTATGAACATTTAGGTAAAAGATAACAATAAATTATTTTATTGGATTTCTCTGTTCAAAAGTAACTTAAATGTCAGATACGATTCCAATAAATTATAACAAGTAATTACTTGTTTAGTTTATTTAGATTACAAAACAAAATATCATAATTTTTGAACTATGATCCACCTCCCAGTTCAATCATCTGTTACTTGTATTTTCAAGTCCTCGTTAGGAGAAAACCCAAACAGTAGGGTTAATCTTGAATATCGATTTCATTCAAATTGGAAGTTTGAATCGAATATGTCATTTTAGGTACACTTGAACGCAGTAATAGCGAATGATTAACATTTAGTCACAATGAAATTCAATGAATCCAATAAAATCATTCATTGTTAATTATTAATTGAACTTTACTAATTCGCTAGTATTGTGTTTAAGAGAACCTAAAGTGACAGATCCGATTCCAGTTTCCAATATTGCATTAATCGAGATTCAAGAGTAGCCCTACAGATCTTGTAAAGCCGAATCTGATGAGTCCAAACTGGATAGGTTTACCAGTAGGCATTACAGGATTACGTCTCCGCTGTTCGAGCTCCATCAATCAGACCAGCTCAGTTGTACCAGCACTCGTTATGGTTTTAACTGTTTGGTCTTATATATCTAAGTTCAAAAGTAAAAAAAATACCCATAATGGGTCAAATATCCATTCCGATGCTTACAAACGAAATGCAAAAGACAGTCAGCTTTCAAATGAAAAAAACCGCATAAAATCTGTATCCGCTGAATAACCACGATGCT